>JAVJIF010009139.1:0-166017 GCA_038442645.1 Agave tequilana | reverse complement strand
GATTATTGAATAAGAAATTTAGATCTAAAAGTTATCTTTAAAATTCAAGTTAAATCATGTTATTTGAATATAAGAATAAAAATTATGATAACAACTATAAAAGGGTGTCAAGCAGATCAGCAGAACTAAAACTGGTTCAAATCCAAAACCCGATATATGTACTTGAAATCCAAGACCGATTAAATCAAAAACTAAATTGAATTTATGTGTGTGTATTTGAGCTTCAAACGTATATACTATTCTTTAACAAACTAAAAATATAAAAACTTTATAGGAAGGTGTCTCTGAACCGTGTTGCTGAGCTAGAGCTTTCTCTCCTATGAAAACGTCCTCTTGCGTCAATTACCTTTTAGCGCCATTATCCTTGCAATATGCGTAATAAGACCATCATGACTACTACAAACCTGAAACTCATTCTAAACAACTTATTAGTACCAAATAACTTCTATGTATCTTGTTATCATCAAAACTTAAACAAATAGAGAGTAACCTTTTGGGCCAACACACAGAGCGTCTTACAAGTGCCTATAATAATGGCCTTCATGCGATGGACACCCACCGTTAAGACAGAGGACGTTCCTACTGAGTTTTCCTCAGAGGAACGTAGTGATATGGAAGATAAGAATGCCTTTCAGCAATAACCACCCTCGAGTGACACTAACGCTTTAATGTCCTCCATTTGAAAGGGTAAGAAGAAAATCTTTAAGGGGCAGGCTAAATTAAAAAAAAAGAGTGGAGGAGCAGAATAAGAGACAGCGTGTTGATGAGGGATTGCGGCGTTCTCAGTCTATGGGTCTAAACACTTCAGCTGGCCCAAGTAGGGGCCTGAGGTTATTTTGTACCATTACCTATCTTATACATTCACATTAAATTTTTCATACATTGAGGACAATGCATATGATAGGTGTGGGAGGTTTACTAAAATAGATTTTTATTTTTATTTTTTTAGACTTTTCTTAGTTTTTTAGACTCTTTCTTTTAGGAGATTTTCTATGATTTTTAGGGTTTTTTCTTTAAAAACTTTTCTTTTCTTTCTTTTAGATTTTTCTTTTCTTTTAGGAAATTTCTTTTCCTTTATTAAAAAACTTTTTTTTGATCCATTTTTAAGAAAATAACTTGATCTTAGGAATTAGGGAAACTCTAAACTAGGATTTCTTATATATGTAAAAATAAAAAGAATTGTTAGAATTTTAGGTTAAAAAAGAATGAGTAGAAAAATAATTAAATTTTGAATTTTTCCTAAGTATTATATACATTTACCTGTTGAGGGATTAAAACAAAAACCTAAATACCTTTATTAATAAAAAGCATATATGCAATAAAAAAAGAAAAAAATGAAAAAAGAAAAAAGAAAAACAATTGTAAATATAAATAAATAAACACTTGATCATCAATTAAGCTAGTTAGTTGTGCCTTAAGAAGCATGATCAATCACGCCTAAAGGTGGTTAGTCCTTAGCATTCGTGGCATTGTTTACTCAAGTCCTTGAACCCGAGAGATGTATCCTCATCTAGTGTCCTAAGATTATCTGGTCTGGAGTCATCAGACAAGGCTCGCAACATGGGTAAATTAGAAAGCCTAATAAATCTTAAAAAAATAATAAATGTACATATATGTCTATATAAAAATAAATAATAAAAGAATAATATATATATATAAATATATATATATATATATATATATATATATATATATATATATATATATATATATATATGAAAATATAAGTAAAGGTATCATAGTCTAAGTGTAATTCTTCATACATATAAGGGTAAATATTCTAGGCTTGATCAAAATCCAATGATCTCTATACTTTTGAAACTTAGCCTTAAATTGAAGACAAAGCTTCAAGTGGAGACTTATAATCAGAAAGAATAGTTTAGGTTAACCTAAAACTATAAGTTCACTTAAATTTTTATAAAATGGATCATAAAACTTTTTTTCTTTCTTTGAAAAACCACTAACATTTGTTTCTTTTTATGAATTTTGTGGGTGTAATCCGCTGAAAATTCTCAGGAGACAAAACACCTCCTCTGGGGTAACCTAGAGGTTTAACGGCTTCTTGCACGTGCTCAGTGCAATCGCGTCACCTGCGAAAGTGGTGTAATAACTTTCTTAGTTTAGTTTTTCTTTTTCTTGTTTTGCTCGAGGACGAGCAAAGAGATAAGTGTGGAGGTGTGATTAGTTGTTAATTATACATCATAATCATCACATTACCTAACATATTATGTTAAATATATTACTAAAAACTCTCATTTGGGTAATTTGCAGATAAACAAAAGCCAATGGCAAGAGTGTAACAATAATCCTGAATTTTTAACTATTTTCATATCATAGGAGAGATTTCTTGGAGAGCAAGAGAGATCCATCTAGAGGAGTAGATTAGTCCTAAAAATAATTGGATGAATCTAGACTAATGCTAGCCTAAGTGCGTGGAGAGATGGATATTCCCTTGAGAACTCCTTCCAGAAAATAGACAACTGAAGCTGGATCAGCGCAAACGATCACCACATTGTCGTAAAAACATGGCTTTTACCGCATTTCTACGATAATCTTCTAGAAGCAGCCGTGAATCAAGGACACCTGGCACCTCGTTTCGTGTTCCCCAAGCCACTGCAGCCTATATATACCCTGTAAATTCACCAGAGAGAGGGTTAGAAAGAAAACAGAGAGTAGAGCACCTCCATTACTTGAGCTACTCTTGTTATTCTTCTCTTGCATCATTGGAACTTATTCTAGGGTTTTATTTCCAGAAATTGAGTGGGGAAGAGAGAGTGGTATTGTAATTGATTCAAGTGACACGTCAATACAAGGATTACTTCTTTCCTCATTGCTCTTCCTTGCATCTTCTGCATGTACTTTTGATTCATGTCTCTAATATTTACTAACAAACTTTATATCCATGCTTTTTATTCATGAATAGCTAATCTTCTTCTTACATGGCTAACTAACTACTAACCCAATAACCCTAACTCTTGAATGATAACCTACATGAATCTATAGTATGCCAAAGAACCTTGCGCAAGTAAGAGCTATGGATGACTTATGATGGATGGTTCTAACTCTCTAACAAGCAATCCAACTCTCATATTTCATACTCTAACTTTATATTCTTGATGATCTATTGATTACCTAACTTGCTTGTTTCAATTTGGAGAATGCCCGTTCATCTTTGCCGAAACCGATAGTGCACTTGTTTCTCAACCTAATCTCACCTTATAACGGATCTCGATAAGGTGATGTTCAAGTTTTTGACGTGTAACGCAAAGTGGAGGGTGAAGAACTTTCATTAGAACACCACATGACTAGTTCTTAATGCACAAAACTCATGAAGGCCAAGGATCCATTGTAAGGCATTATCTCCAAGCAAATTAACAGTTAGTGGGGTTAATTAGTAGAATGTTAGCCATGCAATTTTTCCTAATATCTATAACTTAAACCTTTTATGCAATTTTCTTTTCACTTCTTCAATTTTCTTCAAACTCTTTTCGTATTTTTTTCTCCAATCTTTCTTTTAAAACTTCTTGTAAAAACTTCCTTTTAGTTTCTTTAGTCCTTTTTTTTTTCCCTTTATTTTCATTCATCGCTTTCTCAAATTCGCATTTCTTTTCTCTTTTGCTTTCAATCGCTTTTTCAATCACAATCAAATCACATCACCTATTTCACACTTTTCTTTCTTTCTTTCTTTTTGTTTTTAACTGAAACAAGAAGGAATATTTTGAAGAAAATAAAATAAAAATCGGAAAAGCTTCCATCGTATACCCTCCCTGTGGATACGACCCGTTATAGCTTTGTTACAAATGGTAGTTCAAAGGAGCACATTAATACTACAAACATACCCAGAGCTTGAACATTAACATATGGACCTGCACGGTTTCCTCTAAATTTCTGCTCCTTTTTCACCTTCGAACAAAATTCTATAAATTATCAAAAACTTATTAGTTAAGCATGAAGTAAGAAAGTGAGTCTACTTGTTAGTTAGTTAGAGTTAGAACTCTCATCTTAAGATATCATAGCTCTTGTTTGTAAAAGACATTTTTGATATTTATTGATTTATTTGGGTTGCTAATCAAGTTACTAGAGATTAGTGGGTTAGTAGTTAGGTAGCCATGCTATAAAGAAGTTAGCTAGACATGGTGAATGGAAACAAAGTAGAAGATGAAGGGAGAGTAAACATATTAGGTAGTGTAAGTAAAATCAAGATAAAAACACAAGGAAAAATGTGGTAAAGAACTTCACTTGTATTTGATTGCCACCTTCAAGATACAAGCGTCACTCTCTCTCTCTCTCTCTCTCTCTCTCTCTCTCTCTCTCTCTCTCTCTCTCTCTCTCTCTCTCTCTCTCTCTCTCTCACTCTAGTGGCTAATTTAATACAAGAAACAAAGAAAGAATACAAGAAAACAAAAGAAAATACAACAACAAACTAGCATAAGCTCTCCTATTCTCTGGATATCTCTCTCTGGAAATCCAGGGAGGTATTTATAGGCACCAAAGTATGGTGGATGTAGTGGGGGATATGGCCTCTGGCGCTGGCAAAGGGGCGTCAGGATGGCCACAAAAATACGGCCTGGGCCGCATTTCCTCAGCCATTCTATTGCCAGTCTGCCAGCGCCGAAGCGTGCAAACTGGTGCCGCCATGATGGGCCTGTAGGTGCATTTATGTGTTGACTTCTGCTCCCAGCATTAGCAGATTTGGGCTTCAAGTGTTAGGCTTCTTCTTCGTTCTAAATATCTTCAAATATATTAATGTTTTGGGCCTCTTCTTCACTTTTAGACATGGACTTAGAAACAAGGAGAAGAACGTGTTGGCCCAGAGGCCCATCACTCTAGTTTTAATGATGATTAACTCATGTAGTTATAGTTTACTAATAATCTTGTGTTTATATAGTTTCAGTTATTGACCAAGATATTAGTAGGTGTTTAGCTTCAACAAAGGAGTTTTGGAGCTATTACGTGTTGATTCAAGAGCTCGCGCGTCAAGATCGCATCTAGCACTCAGTTGGAGTCAAGCTCGTTGGATCGCGTTTAGATCGAGTCATCTTGGAGACACGAAGACTTCAGTTTGTGTTTAGTTTAGAATGTTTAGATCTTGTGTAAAGGTAGATAGTGTTGATATGCTCAATTTCACACACACACACAAAAGTTTAAAGTTTATTGGTTTTATTTTTCGGTTTAACTGGTTTTGGATTTCATATCAAAAACATAGATATATATCTTATATGTATATTGGATTCTATTCATATGCAACATGCTTCAAAGTTGTATCAATATCATGTTTCTGTATTTATACAAGTTTTGGAGAAAACGGTTTTCCATTTCAAAATTCCAAGTTTTGGAAAATACTGATTTTGGTTTAAAGCCAAATTTTAATATCACAAAAATGGTTCAAATAGCTTGTAATATGTGTTAATTTTTAGTCATAGATATTTGTACTTTAAAGATCTTACAAGAACTTATTTTTTTGAAATTTATGTGTATTTTATGGGATATTTTAGAAGTTAAAAAGATGAATTTTAATCGCTATAATTTGTTTGAACTGGCCTTCTGCCGGTCTACCGGACGGTCGATTGAGGCAGAAGTCGGTCCACCAGACCGGTCGACCGATGTGCACAAACGTGCACAGCTAAATGGCTTGAGGGCCGGTCGACCGTCTAAAGAGCTTTGCGTTCTGGATCTGGCCTTGGTCGACCGGGCGGTCAACTGGCCAGAGAGCTCTGCTCTCTAGATCCAGCCTCGATCGACCGAGTAGTCGATCGGTGGCACAATGGTCAGAAATTCAACCGTTGGCCGGTCGACCGACAGCAAAATTTTCTGCTGTCGTTAGCCCAATGGCTAGTTTTTGAAACGGGTTATAAATACCTATCCTTTGGGCTATTTTGATTAAGAATTTCAAGAGTAAAAATTTTCATCTTTACAAGTGTTTAACAGCAAGTTTTTAAAGAGTTTTTGTGCCAAAAAGATTTATCTTTATTTGTTTTCAAGGGTTGAAAAAATCAAAGAAAAATAGAGTATTTGGGATATTGGGTTTGATCTTCATTTCTATCTTATTCTAGTTATTTTTCCAAGTATTTTTTTTTTTGTTTTTATTTCCAAACATCTTGATTTCTCACACTTGAGCTATCATATCTATCCTATCTATAGGATCTTGTTTTCGTGATAAAATTGGTTTGTGGTCTTTGTGATCACCTAGAGTTGTAACCTTTCCTTTGCTTTGCCTTTGTGCCTTTCCCTCTAAGTGTAGCGGGGGTTGTACATTGGGTTGTGGCTATCCCTCTAAGTGTAGAGGCGATTGTGGCTGGTTTAGCTTTGTGCCTTGTCCCTCTTAGTGAAGAGGTGATTGTTGTTTGGCTTTATACCTATCCCTCTATTGAGAGGTTGATCTTGTGTGGCTTAGTGCCTTACCTCTTGTGTAGAGGTTGTTGTTATTTGAGAGAGAAGTTATGTACTCCAAATTTATATTACCCAAATCCTTAGTGGAGGTTCCCTGTGTGGGACTATTGTGTGGACGTATAGTGAAAATCCTTTTGTGTGAAGGCGGGTTCGTAGAGAAGTGGCTCGAACCTTGAAGCATATCTTTGTGTTTGCGTTTGATCCACTATCTCTAAACTCTCTTTCTTTTATATCTTGCATTGCATCATATTGTTCTTATCTTATATGCTTGTATTGATTGTGCGCCTCACTAGTGTTAAACAAGAGAGCTTTACATAGCACCTCAACTCTTATTTAGAGGAATTTAGATGAGATAATCCAGAGCCCTTCACCGAGAATTCGGCTACACTCTTTGGTTGCACTAAATGTGTTGCAATTAGTTTTTAATCCCACATCATTTGTTATTAGATTAGCCATACACCTATTCACCCCCCTCTTTTAATTTGTATCAGAGCCTACGCTCCTGATATTAGGTTTAACCACCTTGGAGTGAGATCTTGTTTAGGTAATCTATCATTTGCATTTGCATACGTATAGTTTATTGATTGGTCGCTAATGTTGCATGTTTAATATCATATGTCCATACTTATTATAGAATAAAAGCCTGCACTGTCCTAATTAATTGTTTGATTTATTGCAGGCCCAATCTTTAAGGAGTTGAAGAGAAATGAGCCAAAGCCCACCAAAATTTTGAATTAAATCAGAATTAATCCGCACTAAGTAAATCAGGGCAAAATCAGAGGTTGAAAACCGGTTGAGAAGAATCCTCTCAGAATCGTTCGATTAAAGCCAAGAATCAAAGGCCATTTCGTCAGAATCCTGAACTCAAACGAAGAAACCAACTAAAGGTAAATGCAGAAGAAACTCCCGGAGAGACCCACCAACAGGGTGTGGCCATCTGGCCACACCCTGGCCGCGGAAACGCGGCCCAAGCCGCGTTTCCGCGGCTTTGTTGGGGAGTTAGGGGAGCGTTTGCTCCCCCGACCTCCCCGGGATCCTATAGATTGGGTTTTTGCCTATAAAAGGCCTGTACTTGCGCTGAAAATTGGACGACCATGCAGAGATAGGACTTAGCCAAGTTTTTCATTTCTTAGTTTAGGTTTTTTCTTTTCTTTTCATGTAAATTGTATGTAAGCTTAGGTTAGATGATGATTCATGTAAGTAAGAGAGAGAGGCTGATGTTGAGAGTGACACCGATGTACCCTCCTCCTTTCTTCCATTGTTTCAGTAAGTAATAAAGGTAAATGCTTTGTTTTTATGTTCTACTTTACTTTACTTTTCTTTTGCTTTCTTCTTCCTCCTTCTACTTTACCTCGTTTGTTTTTGTTGAGTTTACAAGTGAATCCCAAAGCACAAGTACAACGATGTTATGTGAGTGCCAACGATAGTTCATGAAGACGTTCTCCTCCTCAAGACGTATCACTTCATGCTTGTACTAGACTTGATGATATAATGTGAAGGGGACTGAGCTCGGGCTTATGATCTATGCGTTGAACGCCTCCTAAACAAAGGTAGAACATGCAAAGGTTTCCACGTAAGTCATCAATCAAACTAGATAAGTATTTCTTCACTCTTCTTTCTTTCTTTTCTTTTATTTCTTTAGTATAGATCACCACCTCTTCCAAATCGTTTTCACTCTTTTTTTCCAATTCATTTATATATAGTCATTCTCCGGTTTTCTCCATCTTCTTCATCTATTGCTTTCTTTCTAACTTTAACCTTTAACATAACTCTTTCATTTTTATTTCTTTAAAACAGAAAAGAACTTTCACTTTTGTTTTCATTAAGATTTCAATAAAGAACGTAAATGCTTCCATCGCAAAACCCTCCTTGTGGATCACGACTCGCATAGCCACTTGCTATAGCGGTAAGAATTGAGCACTTGCACATCTTCATTCTAAGTTCTTTAATTCCGTATTTTGTGTGCAGGTTTAGCCCCAATCAAATTTGGTGCCATTGCCGGGGAGGGTAACGTTTTTATTGAAATCTGATTTTTTTCTGAAAAATTTTTAGAACTAAAACGAATTTTCTTCTCTGTTGCAGGTTATAGGGCAAGCAAAGCAAGAAATTAAAGTTGCAGTAACATATAAGTGGCCTTGGGCCTCTGCTTTAGAAAGCAGAGACCAAGTGCCCTCTGCTTTGCCGCGGATCCGCGGCCAAAGCCGTGAAAACGCAGCAAAAGGAGTGGACTACTAACTGTCTTTTTGCAGGGCTGCTTGCTTTGTAAATTGTAGTTTTCTGCAACTTTACTTTTTCTTATATGCCTCACATAAGCCTGCTAATAATCAACAGTAAAACATTTGTTGAAAAGATAAAAATTGATTAGACGTTTGAATTTTAGGCACGTGTCTTTTCAATTCATTTATTTTTACTGTTGAAGAATGCTGGAGCAAGGTACGTATGCATTGCATGTAGAATATGACTCATCTCTTGATTGATTTTCATTGCTTTGAGTGAATCCTATTTACATATCTTGTACACTTGCACAAATGATTTTAAGGGCACCACCCATTAACAAGATAAGTTGGGGATTTAATCACCCTTCCTTAGCCCAAAATCAGATTCCAAGCACTCACTAACCCAAGCCTAACTAAAAATGAGTTGACGTTGGCCCTAGGGACATCTCGGACTCAATTAGGAGATTATCCTAAGGGGGAAAGATGTTGGAATTTGACTCTTGTCAAATCATGTCTAGGAAAGGGATTAAGGGCCGAAAGCCCAAGGTTGGTGGTTATTTAATTAAGGAACGTCTTTGACGGAAAATCTCCCACCAACCTTGCCCTGACCTGGCTGATTAGCTTGTGGTCAAAGTCTGCATTAGACCTCCTGTGGACAGTCTAATCAGTTAGGAGTCGTCTAGGTCATAGGTCTACCCTACTTAGATAGAATTTTTTTCCTTTTATTTGTTTTCTAATTTGTTTGTTTTTCTTTGTTTGTATTCTATTGTGTGATATGGCTTATAATAATATTTTTTTCAACTTTAATAATAATCCATATTACACATCAAATTGTTTTTCGGATAATACCAACCCGGCATATCATAACTTTAACCTACCTAGTGTGCCGGATTGGTCTTATCCGAATGAATATAACCCATGCCCCCCATCGTATGACTTTAATTTTCATAACGATTTCAACTCTTCACAGAGTCAGTGGGATTCACCTACCCGAGCATAATTATCAACCAACTTGTCCTCCTTCTCCACCTAGTCCAAAATATTTTTCAAGATTCATACTCAGTTCCTCCCGTCCAAATAGGAAACCATCAATTTTGGAAATGAGTATGCGTGAGTCCAAACACAAATCCCAAAATCTGATGGACTCACAATTTCACTACCACTTCCAAGACAATTCTTCATCTTTTCATCAAAACAATGAATCTATCAATTATGAACAGATGCTTGAAGCCATGACTCAGGCTCAAAACACTCGTAATCGTGACATAGATATGATGGTCAAATCTCTACATTCTCACCATTGGACCAGTTCTGATGTCACTAACCATTCTGTTAGAGCCGAAGAGTCCTGTAGTTTTGGAAATCAAGATTCCATTTCAGAACAACCATTTAAACTTGCCCAAACTCTAAATTTTGAAAAAGATATTGACAGTTTAGCAAGTTATCCTTTGCCTGAAATAGAACTTGAAAATGAATATGATCCTGAACCCCAACTGAGTGATTCAATTCTACTCCCTGATTCGATTATGACTCCGGTATCTTCACCTGATTTCGATCTTTTCCCCCGAGTCAACGTTGGATCCTATGCCTATTCGTCATGAAATTGAATCCCCCATCTTTGAGGATCATATTGAACTTGACCAATTATACAATTTTTAAAATCCTATTGACAAATTGGCAAGTTCTCAATTTTTTGATATTGAACTCAATGAGATATTTGACCTAGATTCTCAAATCTGTGATCCAGTTCAACTTTCTGAATCAATATTGACTCCTGTTTTGTTACCAAACTTGAGTAATGTTTTAGAGTCAGTTTGATTCCTCCACCTATCATTCCTGAACTGGAATCACCCATATTAGGTCACATCCCATTGTTAGAAAATACATGTGGACTTGAGTTTCAACTTCTTGACTTGGACCCGCTTATTGAACCATTTTTGACTCCTAAATCTTTACTTGACTTAAGTCACCTTCCTGAGTCGGTATTAGTTCCTATCCTTCCTGAGTCCAAGTCAACCGTTCTATCATTTCATACTCCATTCTGGGACGAGGTAGTTGACAAATTTGACTCCGAAATTTGTTATGGAATTTGAAAATTAGATGGGGTTAAATACTTAATAAAGATCCTTCATGGATACACAACTCTAATGGGTTATAATAAAGAAATTTCTGGTGGATTCCTCCAACCCAACAAAAAGTTGATTGGGCCGCATTTCGTGGACCAATCAGACCACCACCGAACCACCACCTTAAGGTAACATTTTCCTTCCCTTTCTTCTTTTTCATGCATCTATGCATTAATTCATACATTGAGGACAATGCATGAGATAGGTGTGGGGGAGGATTCTAACATAACTTCAAAAAAAAAAATTTAACATTTTCTTTACTTTTAAAAACTTTTTTAAAATAGAAACAATACTTTGACATATTTTTTGTAAGAAATTAAGTTAATTTTAAGGAATAGGAAAATCCAAATTAGGATTTCTTATACTTGGTCAAAATAAGATTATTTGTTTGATTTTTAGGGTTAGGAAGAAAATTTGTCAAAGTAATTTAGTCTTGATCTTTACCTTAATGAAATATGCACACTTCATACACTTACACACTTAGGGTTCAAAAACAAAGATTCTTATGCTTATAATATTATATATATATATAATATATATATATATATATATATAATATATATATATATATATTATATATATATAAAGAAAGAATAAGCAAATCTAATTATTGACTAGCTAGTGCTTTGGCCTAAGCAAGCCTTAGTATTTACGCGAAAGATGATTAGATAACTTTGAAAAAAAAAATCCTTTGATTAAGCTGGGTATTTGTGCCTAATAAAGCATAAGTATTCACGCCTAAAGGAGGTCCATATAATAAAATCCTTAGTTTTGTGCTTTGTTTGCTCGAGTTCTTAAGTCCTTGGGGTGTTTTCTCACCCGGTGCCCTAAGACCGTTTGGTTTGGGAGTCATCGATTAAAGGCTCGTTACATGGACAGATTAGAAAGCCTAATAGAACTAAGAATAAACACCACCAAAAAAAAAAAAAACATATATATGTATATATATATAAAAATAAGGCATAAGAGTTAGAGTTAATGAACCCTTAGTCAAAATTTTCACAGTCACAAGGTGCATATGACTTAGGGTAAACTAATAGACTAGATTAGAAGTACAATTTGACTCCTTACTATACTGATAAAAATTTTTTGAATAGAGACTAAGTGTAGGAATGAAAAATTCAGTTTTCCTATAACTTATAGATTGCTTAAATCTTACAATTATATTTCAAATATTTTTCTCTTTCAAAATGCTTTTTAAAATACTAACTCTTTATTTCTCTTTCTTTATGGATTTTGTGGGTGTAATCCGCTGAAACCCCTCACGAGACAAAACTCGTCCTCTAGGGGAAACCTAGAGGTTTAACGGCTTGTTGCACATGCTCAGTGCAATCGCGTGACCTGCGAAAGTGGTCTAATAAAGTTTAGTTGTTTTGCTCGAGGACGAGCAAAAGATAGGTATGGGGGTGTGATTGGTTGCTAATGTTGCATGTTTAATATCATATGTCCATACTTATCATAGAATAAAAGCCTACACTGTCCTAATTAATTGTTTGATTTATTTGCAGGCCCAATCTTTAAGGAGTTGAAGAGAATGATGAGCCCAAAGCCCACAAAAATTCTGAATTAAATCAGAATTAATTCGTACTCAATAAATCAGGGCAAAATCATGAGGTTGAAAACCGTTGAGAAGAATCCTCTCAGAATCGATCGGTTAAAGCCAAGAATCAAGGCCATTTCGTCAGAATCCTGAACTCAAACGAAGAAACCAACTAAAGATAAATGCAGAAGAAACTCCAGAGAGACCCACCAACAGGGTGTGGCCTTCTGGCCACACCCTGGCCGTGGAAACGCGGCCCAAGCCGCGTTTCTGCGGCTTTGTTGGGGAGTTAGGGCGAGCGTTTGCTCCCCCGACCTCCCCGGGATCCTATAGATTGGGTTTTTGCCTATAAAAGGCCTGTACTTGCGCTGAAAATTGGACAACCATGCAGAGATAGGACTTAGCCAAGTTTTTCATTTCTTAGTTTAGGTTTTTCTTTTCTTTTCATGTAAATTGTATGTAGGCTTAGGTTAGATGATGATTCATGTAAGTAAGAGAGAGAGGCTGATGTTGAGAGTGACACCGATGTACCCTCCTCCTTTCTTCCATTGTTTCAGTAAGTAATAAAGGTAAATGCTTTGTTTTTATGTTCTGCTTTACTTTACTTTTCTTTTGCTTTCTTCTTCCTCCTTCTACTTTACCTCGTTTTGTTTTGTTGAGTTTACAAGTGAATCCCAAAGCACAAGTACAACGATGTTATGTGAGTGCAACCGATAGTTCATGAAGACGTTCTCCTCCTCAAGACATATCACTTCATGCTTGTACTAGACTAGATGATATAATGCGAACGGGACTGAGCTCGGGCTTATGATCTATGCGTTGAACGCCTCCTAAACAAAGGTAGAACATGCAAAGGTTTCCAGGTAAGTCATCAATCAAACTAGGTAAGTATTTCTTCACTCTTCTTTCTTTCTTTTCTTTTATTTCTTTAGTATAGATCACCACCTCTTCCAAATCATTTTCACTCTTTTTTCCAATTCATTTGTATATAGTCATTCTCCGGTTTTCTCCACCTTCTTCATCTATCGCTTTCTTTTTAACTTTAACCTTTAACATAACTCTTTCATTTTTATTTCTTTAAAACAGAGAAGAACTTTCGCTTTTGTTTTCATTAAGATTTCAATAAAGAACGTAAACGCTTCCATCGCAAAACCCTCCTTGTGGATCACGACCCGCATAGCTACTTGCTATAGCGGTAAGAATTGAGCACTTGCACATCTTCATTCTAAGTTCTTTAATTCCGTATTTTGTGTGCAGGTTTAGCCCCAATCATTTATACACTTATGGATTTTATGACCCCTCCTATGCTTGATGTTTCTAAATCGATGCATGGAAGATTAGGATGAGTGCTTATTTAAAAACCTAGGTTTGCATGTTTACCTTGCTACTATCAAGAATCTTATCTTAGTAATAACAAGCATATAGAGGCCAATGCATAAGCCATAGATGCACTTAGACAAACATTAAGCAAAGAATATCTTATGATGGTTTCTTATTGTGATTCCGCTTTTGCAGTGTGGAGCACTTTGACCTCTCCCAAGTTACAAACGACGAATTATGTGGAGAAGGAACTCTTAGTGGATGAGTCCGAACAAACTTGCTACATGACAAGGGAATGACTCCCTTGAGGTAAACTCAAAAATGTAAGATCACCTAGAGGGGGGGTGAATAGGTGATGGCTAATCTAATGGTCACTTATGAACAAATAATGCGGAATTTAAAACTAAGATGACCAAATTAAACTTCTTTTAATTAAACACTTATGTATAACACAAGAGTGTTGCCGAATTCCCCTTGCGAGGCTCTGGACAAGCTCCTCTAGATTCCCCTTGAATGGGTTGAGGTGCCGCGTTGGCTCTCTTGGTTGAATACTAGTGTTAACAACAATCCCAAGCAAGTATAGCAATTTAAGCACAAGGGTATATCAAGCATGTAAAGTAAAGACAATGAAGTAATGCAAGATATAAAAGAGACAAAGAGAGAAAGAGAGCAAGAGTGAGCAATCGCAAACACAAAGGGTTTGTTTCGAGGTTCGAGCACACTTGCTCTACATCCCCGCCTTCGACACACGAAGGATTTCCACTATGCACGATCCAACCGGATCTCTCCTTGGTGCCGCAACACCTACAAGCCCTCGGACTCCCAAAGTCCCTTACACACCACAAGCCCACCGGCTCGTCGAGGCCGCACCTCAAGCTACAAGAGTTCGCACCCGAACCCTAAACAACCACGAGCACACTTGCCCGTCTCCTCAAAGTACAAGATGAAATCTTGGTGATCTAAACACTTGATCACCTACAAAAACTCTCACTACAACACCTATAGGATGAATAGCTCAATGGATGCTCAAGTGTAGTGTGAGAAATCAAGGAAAGAACTTTTGATGGAAAACTCAAGAAATCACAATAAACACTCTCTTGATAAAATCCCTTTTGATAGGAAATATTGGCACTCTATTTTGTGGAGAAAACTTCTGAAATCACTTGGAAAAACTGGCTCAAGAAGTCCTCAAAATCTGGCTCAAAGCAATGACAAAACCCCCTTTTATAGAGGCAGAAAAATCTGACCGTTGGGCTCTGTCAGAGCTACCGGTCGACCGGTCCGGTCGACCGGCAACGGTCAAAAATCCGACCGTTGCAGCCTCCGTCGACCGGCCGGTCGACCGAGCAACTGGAGAAGAGAGTAAACTCTCTGTCGGTCGACCGGCCCGGTCGACCGATAATTCCCAAGAGCAAAGCTCTCTGAAGCGGTCGACCGGCCCGGTCGACCGTTCTCCAGTGCACACTGGCGTGCACGTCGTGCACGTCCGGTCGACCGACCCGGTCGACCGGCCTCTGTCAGTTCTGAAAAATCAGAACTGGCAGAACCAGAAAATAGGGATTAAGGATTGGTCTTGTGGCTTAATAAAATCCCAGAAATTCACAGTAAATCCAGAAAAATAGTTTCAATCAAATAAAACTGTTTTTCTAAAAATATGTTTTTCTAACACTTGTTTTTCCATAACTTCACAAAATACAAAAACAAGATATTTTGAACTTATAAAGCAAAGTGTGTATGGATATGATCCACTACACAAATAAGATGAATATCTAGTTTTTGACATAAGGCTCTAAACATGGTTTTGGATATAAGATATGTATACATGAATACAAAAACCAAATTGTATTTTATCACAAATAAAAATCTTTTCTTAACTAGGAAAATCTTTTATGAAAATCATTCTATCAAGAGTGTGTGTGTGATATAGACTTGAGCAATCCACCAACTATTCTATCCTTTACATTTTATCTAAAATAAATCTTATAAAAACAAACCTAGACTCAAGTCTTCATCTTCTTGAAGTCTTCACTTGAAGTCTTCTCATCTTCTGACTTGGTCCACATGCAATCCACCGAGCTCATCTCTAGATGTGGTCTTGATGCATAGGCTCGTGAATCGACCGGTGCTAGCTTCCAACTTGACATTTTATCCTTTGTTGAAGCTCCACACCTACTAAGATCTTGATAAGGAATCTGTCACTAATTAAACACAAGATCATTAGTAATCATAACTTCATGAGTTGATCATCATCAAAACTAGGTGATAGGCCTTTGGGCCAACAATCTCCCCTTTTGATGATGACAAAACTCATAAAGTTATATATGCATGGATTAAAGTAAAGCTTCAAAGAAGCTCCCCCTTAACTCATGCATAAAAAATAAATAATAAATATGATCATGAAGCACATGAATATGGATGCAAATATGGAGATGCAACAAGCATAAATCAAAATCTTTTACTCCTATTTGCATAAATCAAAACACATATGCATAAATACAAATCTTAATTCCCTTAAGTAAGAAGGACAAAACTTCTCCCCCTTAAGAAAGGAAATCATGCATATATATCAAAACAAAAACACCAATACTTCTCCCCCTTTTTGTCAATCATCAACAAAGGGTTCAAAGTAAAATCAAATCAACAAATTTTCTCCCCCTTTATGTCAAAATAAAGAAGTCAAGGAGGGGCGATACAAATCAAAGATTTTGAATTTTTCTCATCAAAACAAAATCATTAATTCTATTTTATCAAAACAAATTTTGAATCTTCTCTTTGATATCAAATAAAAAATATGATACCATTTTAAAATCTAATGCATAAGCTTGAAAAATAAGATTTGAATTAAGCTTAGCATTAACAACACATGAAGAATTCGAACTAGTTAAATGAGAGTGTTTAACAACTAGTACGAAATCCTTCTATCAAGGAATAAATCTAAGGATTTTCATGAAATAGCAATGAAACACAAAACACTCAAATACTCTAATCTATAAAGTCCAAATAGTTTCAAAATAGTGAGTGTACTAATGTTATGTGAAACATGGCATCATGAAAATGGCAATAAGGTACAATATTCCTTAGAAAATCATAAACATCAAAATCATCTCACATTTTTTTTTAATTAAATCATAAAAACAAAATCTATATGTCAAGATATATGTATGTTATGACAATACATGAAATATACATACATATCTCTTAAACTCAAGTGAGTCTATATGAATGGATTTGCATTGAAGGCAAAAGACTCAAGAGTTATACATGTATATTTTAAGGTTTGGCAAAATACACATATACATGAAATAAAAGGCACATGATCATAAATTAAATCCAAAAGGTGAACATAAGTTTAAATATGTATGAATCATCAAAACTAAGCAATACAAGTACATTTCAAGGGTTCAAATAAGCATTTAAGCACACTTACTAATATATCTTTTTGAGGCCCATGATATGTTCAAGTATAAATCCTAGTGTTGACAAAAACTACATATAAACTAATATTCAAATCATGAAGCATTAAATTTTAAGAAAAATTGAATCATGTGACAATCTCAAAAACTATTTGAAGAATACATAACTAGTATAAATTATTTTGAAAACTAGTTAAAGATCCTTCAAATATGTCAAATCATATGTTTTCATGAATGAGACTAAGTACATAAAAATTCAAGCACTCATAGTCCATAAAGCTCATAAAATATTTTTGAATAAAAGATGAGTGTTCAAAGGTTATGTAAATAGTATTTTCATGAAAGTTGTCATTGAAGCTCAAATCACATAGAAATCATGTTATCAAATCAACACAAAATCATTTTTATTAAAAACTACAATCTTCATGGTATATGTATGAATTATACAAATCTAACAATACACATACATATCCCAAAATTGTAAAAGAGTCTATCAAATATTTGCATGAAAGCTAGAGACTCACGGGTATACATGTATATTTATTAGATTTGAATTAAACACACATATACATGAAGTAAAATCAAAGATAGGCATAACAAGTATAAATGACCGAATCATCAAAACTAGCCTATACACATGCATATAGTGGATACAAATGAGCATGAAGTTCAAATATGTATGAGTCAATTGTAGTTCACTATACATATATGTATAAATGCAAGTTTTGACACATTCTACATTTAAGCATGTAAATGCCACATGAAGCACCCCAAAAAAAAAAACAATATGAACATGCTACATGAAATTAAAGGCATGTGCATAAATGAAATAGGAGTTTAGGAATCGTTACCAACTCCAAAGCTCCTAGCATGGTGGTTGACCCACCAAAATTCCTTGATAGCAATGCATCCAAAGGTTTGTCCATCATGTCCATTGCATCCGCTACCAAGGTACCATCCCTCTCACGTTTTGAGAGAGCCCTCACCTACATCACAAGCAAAAGGTGGGGGTTTTGGTACCCATATTTTCTTGGGTCCTATGGGGTTAGTCTTGTAAGGAACCCAAGCATTTTTATTTTTATCAAAAATAAGAACATTTAACCTTTCATAACAAAATTTTCTTAGATGGCCTTTGCGGCCACAATGTGTACATGTGTACACCTTAGTATGCTTATGTGTAGGAGTGTGATCATGTTGAGCAACATAAGCATGATGATGAGAGTGTGCATGAACATGAGGAGTTTGTTTCTTTGAAGACATTGACTCCAACTTAGTATGATTAAATGCACAAGAGTTCAAAGTTGAACTCAAATAATCCATTTTATTTTTCAAAACATTTATCTCATTTGTGGTGGCATGTAAAGCATGATGAGATATATGATCATTTTCTTTTTCTTTTGTGAAACAAAATCTTTTTCTTTTTCAACAAATTTTCTTTTTAAAGACTTATTTTCTTGCAAAACAACTTCTTTTTGTTTTTCCACCAAATCAATCTTATTTTTCAAAATAATGTTCCCTTCACATAAATCATTCAATTTGTAAGCAAGGAAACATTCTCATTTTTAAATCTTTGTTTTCTTTTCTAAGCATGCCATTTTATTTTCTAATGAATCTTTTCATTAATCATGGCATCAAATTCTTTTTCAAATTGTTGTTGTCCTTTTCTAAACATGCAATGTTAGATTTAAAAGAATCTTGTTCTATATGCATGCAAGCAATGTCCTTTTTCAAATTTTTATTTTCCTTTTTAATCATGTCATATTTCTTAAGCAATAATTGACAAAAAGAATTTAGCTCATCATATGACATAGTAGCATCCTCATCCTCGGATTCGGAAGTTACCTCAAGGGGGTTATCCCCTTGGACCATGTAGCACTTGTTGGAGGTGTCGCTTCCAACATCCGAATCGCTCCCGGCATAATATAGATCCTTTTCGCCAAGGGAGGTGATGATGTTCCAAGCTACAAAAGCCGATTCAATGTTAGAAAACCCTAGATAAATAATCATCATTTAGGGTTGACTTAATAGCATGAAGGGCTTTTGCATTAGCCTCAATATTCTTACCATTTAAGCAATATTCTTTATTAGTTGTGGAAAGATATACACTAAGGCCAAGTCCTTTGAGGAACAAAGACATCTTAACCTTCCAAATTTGGATGTTAAGAATGTCAAAGGTGGGTGGTGACATGAAGTCCATAGTGTGTGTACAAATCTTGTGATTAGCCTAAAAGAGGATCTTTAACTCTTAGGTTGTTAGACCCAATATCAAGAGCACTAGCTCTGATACCAATTGTAAGATCACCTAGAGGGGGGGTGAATAGGTGATGGCTAATCTAATGGTCACTTATGAACAAATAATGCGGAATTTAAAACTAAGATGACCAAATTAAACTTCTTTTAATTAAACACTTATGTATAACACAAGAGTGTTGCCGAATTCCCTTGCGAGGCTCTGGACAAGCTCCTCTAGATTCCCCTTGAATGGGTTGAGGTGCCGCGTTGGCTCTCTTGGTTGAATATAGTGTTAACAACAATCCCAAGCAAGTATAGCAATTTAAGCACAAGGGTATATCAAGCATGTAAAGTAAAGACAATGAAAGTAATGCAAGATATAAAAGAGACAAAGAGAGAAAGAGAGCAAGAGTGAGCAATCGCAAACACAAAGGGTTTGTTTCGAGGTTCGAGCACACTTGCTCTACATCCCCGCCTTCGACACACGAAGGATTTCCACTATGCACGATCCAACCGGATCTCTCCTTGGTGCCGCAACACCTACAAGCCCTCGGACTCCCAAAGTCCCTTACACACCACAAGCCCACCGGCTCGTCGAGGCCGCACCTCAAGCTACAAGAGTTCGCACCCGAACCCTAAACAACCACGAGCACACTTGCCCGTCTCCTCAAAGTACAAGATGAAATCTTTGTGATCTAAACACTTGATCACCTACAAAAACTCTCACTACAACACCTATAGGATGAATAGCTCAAGGATGCTCAAGTGTAGTGTGAGAAATCAAGGAAAGAACTTTTGATGGAAAACTCAAGAAATCACAATAAACACTCTCTTGATAAAATCCCTTTTGATAGGAAATATTGGCACCTATTTTGTGGAGAAAACTTCTGAAATCACTTGGAAAAACTGGCTCAAGAAGTCCTCAAAATCTTGGCTCAAAGCAATGACAAAACCCCTTTTATAGAGGCCAGAAAAATCTGACCGTTGGGCTCTGTCAGAGCTACCGGTCGACCGGTCCGGTCGACCGGCAACGGTCAAAAATCCGACCGTTGCAGCCTCCGGTCGACCGGCCGGTCGACCGAGCAACTAGAGAAGAGAGTAAACTCTCTGTCGGTCGACCGGCCCGGTCGACCGATAATTCCCGAGAGCAAAGCTCTCTGAAGCGGTCGACCGGCCCGGTCGACCGTTCTCCAGTGCACACTGGCGTGCACGTCGTGCACGTCCGGTCGACCGACCCGGTCGACCGGCCTCTGTCAGTTCTGAAAAATCAGAACTGGCAGAACCAGAAAATAGGGATTAAGGATTGGTCTTGTGGCTTAATAAAATCCCAGAAATTCACAGTAAATCCAGAAAAATAGTTTCAATCAAATAAAAACTGTTTTTCTAAAAATATATTTTTCTAACACTTGTTTTTCCATAACTTCACAAAATACAAAAACAAGATATTTTGAACTTATAAAGCAAAGTGTGTATGGATATGATCCACTACACAAATAAGATGAATATCTAGTTTTTGACATAAGGCTCTAAACATGGTTTTGGATATAAGATAGATACATGAATACCAAAAACCAAATTGTATTTTATCACAAATAAAAATCTTTTCTTAACTAGGAAAATCTTTTATGAAAATCATTCTATCAAGAGTGTGTATGTGATATAGACTTGAGCAATCCACCAACTATTCTATCCTTTACATTTTATCTAAAATAAATCTTATAAAAATAAACTAGACTCAAGTCTTCATCTTCTTGAAGTCTTCACTTGAAGTCTTCTCATCTTCTTGACTGGTCCACATGCAATCCACCGAGCTCATCTCTAGATGTGGTCTTGATGCATAGGCTCGTGAATCGACCGGTGCTAGCTTCCAACTTGACATTTATCCTTTGTTGAAGCTCCACACCTACTAAGATCTTGATAAAGAATCTGTCACTAATTAAACACAAGATCATTAGTAATCATAACTTCATGAGTTGATCATCATCAAAACTAGGGTGATAGGCCTTTGGGCCAACAAAAGACTCATCTAGATGATTGTGCTAGTTCTTCAGGTGATGATTATATGAATGTTGATGCTTTGAATGAAGAACTATCCATTGTTTGTGAAAACTTGTTAGAAAAATACAAACTTTTGAAAAAGAAAAGTCTTAAAATAAAAGAAAAAAATAAGGATTTATTTTCAAAACATAATATGGCTTTGCAAGAGAGGGATGAGATTTCAAATGAAAGGGACTCATTGAACCCAACTTGAACTTGCCTTAAATGAAAACAACATTTTGAAAATAAAAATGATTGTAATGATGTGTTGAAGAAAAATGAGATTTTGTC
Organism: Agave tequilana; assembly: GCA_038442645.1. Lineage (NCBI taxonomy): Eukaryota > Viridiplantae > Streptophyta > Magnoliopsida > Asparagales > Asparagaceae > Agave > Agave tequilana. The sequence continues at coordinate 144,452 of JAVJIF010009139.1, read as the reverse complement.
TTCAAAACTTAATATTATTTTAAAAGAAAATGATTCTTTGAAAAACAAAATTATTTCTATTTCAAAAGAACTAGATTTGGTTTCGAAGAAATTTACTTCTTTGAAAAATGATTTAGATTCACATGTTTGCCATGCTAATATTGCTTCACCATCTAGTGTTTCAATTGCATGCTCCACTTTATCTTCAAGTATTAAAAATGATATATGTGTGTTGAAAGAAAGTGTAGATTGTTTGGGCTCCACTTTGAGCCAATGTGCCATGAACCATACACATTTGGAATCTATGTTTCGAAAGAAACATACTCCACCTATGCATGCAGCACACAAACCACTGCATACACATGCTTCTCATGCTCACACACATGATTCTATGTATGGTCATATATACACTTCTACACATTGTGAACGTAAGGGCCACCTTACAAAATTTTATTATGATAGATTAAATGATTCAAATTTTGCAAATAGATTTGTTTGGGTTAGGAAAGGTGCTAACCCCATGGACCTAATATGGTATGGGTACCAAAAGCTACTTCTATTTTATTTGATGTAGGTGTGGGCTCTCACTTGACGTGAGAGTAATGGTGTCTTGATGGTGGATGCGTTCCGAGCAAATGGTGACACTTTTGGATGCATCACTTTCAAGGAAAGTTTGGTGGGAGGATCACCATGGTTTGGAGATCTAGAAATTAGCCCTAATGGATTTGGTATAACTGTCTCTAACTCCTTATTAGTTTACATGCTTTCATAGTATTGATTTTTGGCATGTTTTGACTTTCCATGTTCATTATAATAGATGCAATGTAAATTAGACTTGTAATATACATAGATAGTCTTTTGAGATACACCCATATTCATATGGATTTACATTTTTTTGTGTTCTCACTCTACTTTAGCTATTGTGTATATCGTAGATCTACAGCATGTGCATCTACTCTAATGATCATGTTTGCACTTCATGTTTTGATTACATATTTTTAGATTTGGTTTTCATTAAAACTTGTGTATATACTTGTACAACTAGTGAGCCACAATTTGATTTGTGTATGTTTGTACTTAATTGCTCACTTGTACTCATTAGATGTACTAGTATAGCCTAGTTTTGATGATTCTTGCATTTCAACTTGTATTCCCTATTTTGTACATGTTTTTCATGGTAATGTGTTTAGCTTCATGAATATGATAATTTTGTTAAAACTATTGGATATACATGTCTATCCTAAAATCACTTGCTTTTTATGCAATATTTTATTATGGACTCTCTCATGTTTGGGATAGTATGTATATCTCTAGTTTCGATAAAACATACATATGCCTTGAAGTTTGTATTATTTTGATGAAAGTTAAATTTTCATGTTTTTCTTGTTTATAAAGGAATTTCTTTGAGTTTCATTGCCTATTTTCATGATTTAGTTAATTACATATCTCATACACTCTTTCTTTGGTGTTTACTCATGATTTTTCTTCATGAGGTTATATGACCTTTATTGATATGTGAATGTCGATGATCGTGTGATTTTCATGTTTTCATGAATTCATTCTTGTTTTATTCCTTACTTGAAGGACTTCGTGCTAGCTTACAAGATTATCATAAAACTAGTTCGTATTCTTCTATTGGTAGAGTTTTCAAATATATTAAGCTATTTTCAAATTCATATTTTTGAAAACCCCTACCTTCCAAGGGCGGATGGATGGGGACTATACTTTGTGTGCTCAAAATTAAAAATCTATTTAAACATGTGCATGAATAGGGTGGTAGGTATGAGTTATACACTTGATTCTCATTATATTTTCAATTGGTATCACAATTGATATTTTTATGTTTGTATACTCATATTTGTGTTTTCTATATATGTATGTTTCAAACTTCAAATAATATCAATTTCAATTGGTATATTCATTTTCATACATATATATAATTTGATTGAGCTTATAATATCTTTACATCTCAAAGCATAAATTATGTTTATGCTAAGCTTGATTTAGTTCTTAATGTCAATTATTTTTCAATTGGTATCTTATACAAGTTTATGCATTATTTTTATTAGTATTTCATAAAGGGGTAGAAAACTTCATGTTTTATCTTTCAATCGGTTTTATTTTCAATTGGTATCTTACTCCCACTCTTTATGATAAATAATATTATATTTTGGTATATGCTAACATTTTCAATATTGGTATCAAGAATCCTAAATTAGTATTATTCTCTATTTGGTATCTCTATTGCAAAATAATTTTAGTATTTATCCAAAAAGTTTGTTTATTTTTTCAATTGGTATCATGTTTCATTTTAAATTGGTATCTATATTGAAATGAGTTGTGTTTACCTAAAAATTTAGTTTGTTTACTTTCAATTGGTATCAAAATTACAATATATATTTCAATTGGTATCAAAAATATACAATGTTTCATTTTCTATTGGTATCAAAATTTACAAAATATTTTTGATTGGTATCTTTTGGTATCTTAAAAATTTTGTTTATTTTCAATTGGTATCATAAATTTGTATCATAATGTTTTGATATATATTGCTTATATGTAAGGGAAGCTTAACATCTTCTCTATATATCGATTCATGTTGAGTGTATCTCATATTGAGGAGCTAGACCTCTCTTCTCTTGTAATACATGTGGGTAGAGGGAGCTTCACATCTCCTTTACACATTGTATATTATGCGTTATGTGATTAGTTTTAGTCATCTCTTTTCATGTAATGCATGTATGCAAGGGGAGTTAACATTACGTCTCTCTTCTTCATAAATGTATATCGCATATTATATATATATATATATATATATATATATATATATATATATCTTATTGTTTGATTTGTTTTCACCTGTTTGTTGATCAATTAATAAAAAGGGGGGAGAAGAATTTGAGAGTTTATATATGCATGTCTATTTTCTTGTTTAATGCATATATGTTTGTTTATACAAAAAGGAGAGAAGTATTTGGAGAGTTTATTTATGTTTATTTCCTTATTTATGCATATATGTGTTGGTTGGTTTATGCATTCACTGAATATCTTTACTGTTTTTTGCTATGCATGAGTTAAGGGAGAGCTTCTATGAAGCTTAACTTTAATCCATGCATATAAAACTCCATGAGTTTTATCATCATCAAAAAAGAGGGAGATTGTTGGCCCAGAGGCCCATCACTCTAGTTTTGATGATGATTAACTCATGTAGTTATAGTTTACTAATAATCTTGTGTTTATATAGTTTCAGTTAATGACCAAGATATTAGTAGGTGTTTAGCTTCAACAAAGGAGTTTTGGAGCTATCACGTGTTGATTCAAGAGCTCACGTGTCAAGATCGCATCTAGCACTCGGTTGGAGTCAAGCTCGTTGGATCGAGTCGTCTTGGAGACAAAAAGACTTCAGTTTGTGTATAGTTTAGAATGTTTAGATCTTGTGTAAAGATATAAAGTATTGATATGTTCAAGTTCACACACACACACACACACACACAAGTTTAAAGTTTATTAGTTTTGGTTTTCGGTTTAACCAGTTTTTGGATTTCATACCAAAAATATAGATATATATCTTATATGTATATTGGATTCTATCCATATGAAACATGCTTCAAAGTTGTTTCAATATCATATTTCTGTATTTATACAAGTTTTAGAGAAACCGGTTTTCCATTTCAAAAATTCAAGTTTTAGAAAATACCGATTTTGGTTTAAAGCCAAATTTCAATATCATAAAAATGGTTCAAATAGTTTGTAATATGTGTTGATTTTTAGTCACACATATTTGTACTTCAAAGATTTTACAAGAACTTATTTTTGTGAAATTTATGTGTATTTTATGGGATTTTTAGAAGTTAAAAAGATCAAGTTTTAATCCCTATAATTTGTTGACCTGGCTTTCTGCCGGTCGACCGGACAGTCGACCGAGGCAGAAGTCGGTCGACCGGACCGATCGACTGATACGCACAAACGTACACGGCCAAATGGCTGAGGGCTGATTGACCGTCTAGAGAGCTTTGTTCTCTGGATCTGGCCCTGGTCGACCGAGCGGTCGACTGGCCAGAGAGGTCTGCTCTCTGGATCCAGCCTCGGTCGACCGGTGGCACAACGGTTTAAAATCTTACCATTGGCTGGTCGACCGGGCGGTCAACCGACAGCAAAATTTTCTATTGTCTTTGGCCTAATGGCTAGTTTTTGGTTCCCACACCTGTCATTCTTGAACTTGAGTCACCAATATTAAGTCACATTTGAAAGTACACCTAGAGGGGGGGTGAATATGTGTACGGCTAATCTAATGAACTAAATGCGGAAATTAAAACTTAATTGCAACTGCACTTAATGCAACCAACGACTGTAGCCGAATTCCCGGTGAAGAGCTCTGGACTAACTCCTCTTGAATCCTCTGAATAAGAGTTGAGGAGCTATATGAAGCTCTCGTAGTTAAGCACAAGTGAGGCACACACAAACAAGCCAAGCATATAATGAATGAGCAATATGAAAAGATGCAAGGCACAATATAAAAGAGAGAGAGAGAGAGTTAGAGTAAATGGATCAAACGCAAACACTGCGATATGTTTCGAGATTCGAGCACACAGCTCTACGTCCCCGTCTTCACACAGAATGATTTCCAATCCACTAACTTGTCCACATAGGATTCCCATACAGGGAACCTCCACGGAGGATTTGGGGCAATACAACTGGGAGTACACAACTCCTCTCTCAATTACAAACACCACCTATACACTTAGAGGCTAGGCACAAAGCCATAAATATCAACCTCACAAATGAGGGATAGGCACAAAGCCAATACAACCAATCAACCTCTCACTAGAGGGATAGGGCACAAAGCCACCACTCTACAAATCAACCTCTACACAAGAGGGATAACACAAAGTAGGAGGGTTTACATCTTGGTGATCAAAAATCACAAACTAATTCTTTTCCACAAAAACAAAGATCCTATAGAGAGGATAGAATGATAAGTTCAAGTGTGAGATAACAAAGTGTTTTGAACAAAGAAAATCACTTGAGAAAATCTCAAATAGATATAGAATTTTTAGACCAAAAATAAATTCCCAAAAGACTATTTTCTTTGAAATAAAAACACTTTAAAAACAATTGAAGATCAAATTTTTGAAGCTCTAAAACTCTTTTTAAAACTTGTAAAAACACTGCAGAATTGGTGAATTTTTGCTCTTGGAAGTCTTGCAAAAACTGACCAAAGGATGGGGTATAAATAGGCCCAAAATAGATTTGCCCGTTGCCTGGCAGACAGATCAATTTTGACCTTCTGGTCGACCGGCCGGTCGACTGGTCAACGGTCATTTTTTACCATTGGGCCTTCCGGTCGACCGCCCGGTCGACTGGGCCCTGAACCAGAGAGCAACGGCTCTCTGGCCGGTCGACCGCCCGGTCGACCGGGGCAACCCGAGAGTGGGTTTGCCTTCAGTCGGTCGACCGCTCGGTCGACCGGCCCAAGGGGCTGGCTGTGTGCACGTTTGTGTGCACGTCCGGTCGACCAGCACTATTCCGGTCGACCGGTCAGTCGACCGCCAGAGCCTGGCAGACAAATTATAGGAGTTGAAAACTGGGTTTTTATTTACCAAATAAATCCCATAAAATCTCTAAAAATTCACAAAAATAAGTTCTTGCATGATCTTTGAAATACAAACTTGTTTAAGTAAAAATCAAACTAAGTTACAAACATTTTGAACTCTTTTTGTGATATGGAAATTTTACCGAAAACCAAATTCCGTATTTTCTAAAACTTGGATTTTTCAAATGGAAATCCGACTTTTCCAAAACTCATTCAAATACAAAAATATGATATTTAAACAACTTGAAGCATGTTGCATATGGATAAAAATCCAATATACATATAAAGATATATATATCAATGTTTTTGACTTAAAGTCCAAAAATATGTTTCGTTAAAACACAAAACTCCAAACACATGAATAGGCATATCAAAATAAGTTTGTCTAAGTATATGAAGCATACATGTATATAGAATAAATCTAATATACATTAAACCATGTAAACTTGTTTTGAATCTATCTATTCATGAAAACCAAGATCGGTTAAACCAAAAACCGAAAACCAAAACATGAAACTTAAACAGGTGTGTGTGTTGTGAACTTGAGCATATCACACTATCTAATCTTTAACAATGGATCTAAACAATAAACTAAACAATGTACCGAGGTCTTCTTGTAGAGCTCCGTCTCCAAGTTGACTCGATCCAAAACGTGATCCCCGAGTTTGACTCCAACGAGTGTTAGGGTATGAACTTTGACGCTCGGGCTCTTCAATCACCATGTGAAAGCTTTAAAAACACCTTTGTTGAAGTTAATCACCTGCTAATATCTTGGTTAAATATCTGAAACTAAACATCACAAGATTATTAGTAAACTATAACTACATGAGTTAATCATCATCAAAACTAGAGTGGAAGGCCTCTAGGTCAACAATCTCCACTTTTTGATGATGACAAAACTCATGGAGTTATATATGCATGGATTAAAGTTAAGCTTCAAAGAAGCTCCCCCTTAACTCATGCATTGCAATAAACAATAAGATATTCAATGAAGTACATGATACTAAGCAAAAGTATGCAACAACTAGGAGAGAGAAACATGCATAAAACAAACATATGTTTCAAAAACCTTCTCCCCCTTTTCGTTTAAACACTCAAAAACATTTTTCTCATATACATAAACTCAATATATGCAAAAACACAAATATGCATATATAAACTCAAAATTATTCTCCCCCTTTTGTCAATCATCAACAAAGGGGTCAAAGAAAATAATATTCTCCCCCTTTTTGTATTAAACAAAAAAATCAATGATGGGTGAAATCAAAACGAAACTTTATGATACCAATTGTAAGAAAAATATATCAATTTAGTGCATCATGATATCAATGAAATATACCAATTGAAATTACATTATGTGGTATATAAAATAAATGTTTTAATATAAATTTAAATACCAATTGATACCAATTGTAAGTAAATACCAATTAAATATCAATTGTAAATAAATAAATCAATTTGAGCAATTCAACCAAAAATTTTGATATCAATAAAACATACTAATTGTAAGTAAACTTATAGGTAATCTTGATAACAATTTGTAAAGATTAGTACCAATTGAAAGTAATTTTTTATTAAAAGCATATGATACCAAAATAATCAATATCCTTTTCCAATTTTTTTAACATAAAGTGTGGGAGTAGAATACCAATCGAAATTGATACTATTTGAAGTTGAAAGCATACATATATAGAAACATATATGAGTATACAAAAAGAAAGTCAATAGTGATACCAATTGAAAAGATCCAATGATACCAATTGAAAACATAATAAGATCAAGTGTATAACTCATATTACCATCCTCCCATTTCATGCACATGTTTTAAATGATTTTCAATATTAAGCATATAAGGCATGGTCGCCCAACCAACCGCCCTTCGATGGAAACCGCCCTTCGATGGAAGGGGTTTTCAAAAATAGGTTTGAAAATAGTTTACCATAGTTGAAAATGTTGGCCCAAAGACCCATCACTCTAGTTTTGATGATGATCAACTCATGTAGTTATAGTACTAATGATCTTGTGTTTAATTAGTGACAGATTTATGATCAAGATCTTAGTAGGTGTGTAGCTTCAAGAAAGGATTTAAAGTCAAGTTTTGGAGCTAACACGGTTTGATCCAAAGAGCTATTGGATCGTGTTTGGACCAAGTCAAGAAGATGAGAAGACTTCAAGTGAAGACTTCAAGAAGATGAAGACTTGTGTCTAGGTTTGTTTTTATAAGATTTTGTTTTAGATAAAATGTAAAGTATAGAATTGTTGGTGGATTGCTCAAGTATATCTATACACACACACTCTTGATTCATATGAGTTTTCATAAAAGAATTTTTATTTGGAAAAATACAAAAGAGTTTTCCCTTTAGAAATACCATTTTGGTTTGGTATTCTAGTTTACATGTTTTAACCAAAATCATATTTAGAGCTTAATGTCAAAAACATAGATATTTCACCATGTTTGTGCAACGAATCATATCCATACACACTATGCTTCAAATGAGTTTAAATATCTTGTTTTTGTATTTGGTGAAGTTTTTGAAAAATCAATTTTGGAAAATACCGTTTTTGTTTTAAGCCAATAATTTCCAAGTTACAAAAATAGTCCAAATTATTTGTAACATGCCTTGATTTTATGCAAGCATATTTGTTTATCAAAGTATATTAGTAAAACTATTTTTGTAGATTTTCATGATTTTATGGGATTTTATTTGAACCAAAATGACCAAGTTTTCTTTCCCTAAAATCTCTAACCTGGCTTCAGCCGATCGACCGGGTCGGTCGACCGCGCGACGTGCACAGACGTGCACGAGTCTGGCTGGAGAGTCGGTCGACCGAGACGGTTGACCGCCAGAGAGCTTCTGCTCTTTGGAAAACCCCAGTCGACCGAGCGGTCGACCGACAGAGAATCTATTCTCTGTTCCAGAGGCTCGGTCGACCGGGCCGGTTGACCGAAGCCCCAACGGTCGGATTTCTGACCGTTGGCGGTCGACCGGGCGGTCGACCGACAGCTCTGTCAGACCCCAACGGCTAGTTTTTCTAGCTCTATAAAAAGGGGCATTTGGGGGCTGTTTTCTACAAGATTTAAGTGGATTTTTACAACAGTTTTTCCTACTCTTTTAAGAGGTTTTCTCCACTTATATTAGAGCCAATATTTCCAATCAAAAGGAGAGTTTATCAAGAGTTTTTTCAAAGTGATTTTTCTTGAGTTTTTCTCCACCATTTCCATCCTTGTTTTCTCACATAACACTTGAGCTATCCATTGCTATATCTACCCATAGGGATTTGTTGTGAGAGGATTTTAGGTGATCAAGAGTTGTGATCACCAAAGTTTATCTTTGTTCTTTGAGGAGGCGGACGAGTGCGTTCGCGGTGGTTTCAAGTTCGTGTGTGAACTCCGTGTTTGAGGTGCGGCCTCGGCGAGCTTGTGGACTTGCGGTGTGTACGGGCTAGGGAGTCCAAGGAGTTCAAGTGTGAACTCGGCTTGTAAGTGTTGCGGCACCGAGTGATCCGGTGGGATCGTTTTTAGTGGAAATCCTTCGTGTGTCGAAGGCGGGGATGTAGAGCAAGGGTGCTCGAACCTCGAAACAAATCCCTTGTGTTTGCGATTGCTCACTCTCTATCTCTTTGTCTTTATATCTTGCATGCTCATATTGTCTTGACATTTATATGCTTGATATATTGTGTGCCTAATTGTTATATGCTTGGGGATTGTTTGCTAACACTAGTTTTCAACCAAGAGAGCCAACGCGGCACCTCAACTCTTATTTAGAGGAATCTTGAGGAGTTAGTCCAGAGCCCTTCACGAGGAATTCGGCTACTCTTGTGTTAAACTTGGTGTTTAGTGTAAGAAATTTAGTTTAGGTCATATAAGTTTTTAATTCCGCATTTAGTGACCATAAGATTAGCCATCACCTATTCACCCCCCCTCTAGGTGATTTTACAATTGGTATCAGAGCCAAGTGCTCTTGATTTGGGTCTTACAACCTAGAGTTAAAGATCCTCTTTTTAGGCTAATCACTATTTTTGTACACACACTATGGATTTCATGTCACCACCCACTTTTGACATTCTTAACATCCAAGTTTGGAAGGTTAAGATGTCCTTGTACCTCAAGGCCTTAGGCATTCATGTTTACCTTGCCATCACTAAAAATTCATATTGTTTAAATGGCATAAATATTGAGGCTAATGCATAAGCCCTACATGCTTTAAAGCCTACCCTAAATGATGATTATTTATCTAGGGTTTCTAATATTGAATCGGCTTTTGTAGTTTGGAACACCATTCTCTCCCTCGGCGAAAATGAACAATACTATGCGGGGAGTAACTCGGATGTTGGAAGCGACACCTCCAACGTGTGCTACATGGTCCAAGGGGATAACCCCTTGAGGTAACTACCGAATCCAAGGTAGAAGAGAATGACATGTCATATGATGAACTTGCTTCCTTTTGTCAACAACTATTAGAAAAATATGACATGCTTAGAAAAGATAATAAAAATTTGAAAAAGAATTGTGATTACATGCTAAAAGAAAATGATTCATTTAGAACTAAGGTTGCATGCATGGAAAAAGAAAATGAATTTTTGAAAATGAAATGTTTCCTTGCTTTCAAAATTGGATGATCTTTGTGAAGGAAACACAAATTTGAAAAATAAAATTGTTTTGGTGGAAAAATAAAAAGAAGTTTTTCAAGAAAACTCTTGTTTAAAAAGAAAAATTTGTGAAAAAGAAAAAGAAAGTTTTTCTAAAAAGAAAAAGAAAATTGATTCTATATCTCATCATGCTTTACATGCCACCACAAATGAGATTAATGTTTTGAAAAATAAAATGAATTGTTTGAGATCCACTTTGAGCTCATGTGCATTTAACCATTCTAGATTAGAGTCCTTGTTTTCAAGGAAACAAACTCCACATATTCATGCACATCATCATCATGCATTTGCTTATGTTGCACGTCACAATCATACTCACACTCATATGCATTCTAAGGTGTCCAAATGTACACATTGTGGCCGCAAAGGCCATTTAGCAAAATTTTGTTTTGACAAGGAACCCAAACATTTTGTAAATAAAAATGTGCCTTACAAAGCTAACCCCCAAGGACCCAAAAGAAAATGGGTACCAAAGTCCCTACCTTGTGTATTTGATGTAGGTGAGGGCTCTCACAAGACGTGAGAGATTTGGTGCCTTGATGGTGGATGCACATGGACAAGATGGACACATATTTGATGCACCGCTATCAAGGAGGTTTGGTGGGACACCACCATGTTTTGGAGAATTAGAGCTTAGTTCTTTGGTTTGGTAACTATCTCTAAACTCCTAATTTATTTACATGCTTTTTCATATGTGATTTTTTTAGCATGTTCATGTTTTTGTACTTCATGTGGTAAATACTAGTTTAGATGTAGTATTTATCAAAACTTGTATTTATACATGTACAAATAGTGAGCAATAAATTGATTCATATATGTTTGCACTTCATTGTTCATTTGCACTCACTATATGCACATGTATAGCCTAGTTTTGATGATTCTCTCATTTACACTTGTTTTACCTATGTTCATGTTTTTGCTTCATGTATATGCATTTTTATTCAAATCTAATAAATATACATGTATACCCTTTTGAGTCTCTTGCCTTCATGCAAATTATATCATAGACTCTTTTATGTTTGGGATATGTATGTATATTGTTAGGATTGGATAAATCATACATATACCTTGAAGTTTGTTTTAAATGAAAAAAATGAATTTTCATTATTTGTTAGATAAAATGATGTTCATGTTTTGTTTTCGAGCTTCATTGATTATTTTCATGAAAATGCAATTTACATAATGATTGAACACTCACACTTTATTTGTTTATTCATGACTTTGTTTCATGATTATTTTTGAGCTTTATGGACTTTGAGTGCTTGAATTTTTGTGTATTTAGTATGATTCATGAAAAATATATAAATTGATTTCATGTTTTTGAAGGATCTTTAACTAGCTTTTCAAAAATTACTTTTAACTAGTTAATTATTCTTCATTTGGAAGAGATTTTCAATGCTTAACTATTTTCAAAATTATTTTCGAAAACCCCTTCCAACCTTAATGGGCGGATGGCTAGGCGAGTATGCCTTATAAGCTTTATTGAAAATCCTTTACCTTGTGCATATAAAGGGTGGTAGGTTATAAGTAATATACTTGATTTACATTGTTATTTTCAATTGGTATCATTGGATCTTTTCAATTGGTATCTAAATTGATAATTTTGTATATACTCATATTTTGTTTTCTATATATGTATGCTTCATTATTTCCATAATATCAATTTTATTGATATTCTATTTCTCATACATATATATGATTTTCATGTGCTTGCTTTACAATGGGTTTACATATTTAAAGCACAAAATTAGTTTATGCTAAGCTTAAGTTAAAACATTATTTTCAATTGGTATCTCAATTGACATTTTTAATAAAGCTTATGCATTGTTTTTAAATTGATATCAATATGTTTCTATTTCAAATTTGTTATAAATTTACAATTGGTATCAATATGTATTGCCTATTTGAAAAATTCAAAATTTGTAATGTTTATTTTACAATTGATATCAACATGATTTTTTTTACAATTGGTATCTTAAAAATTTTGTTTACAAGATATCTCAAAATTTGTTTTATTGAGAAAAATTCAAAATTTTGTTTGAACAATTAAAAATCAAAACATTTTTGATTTGTATTGCCTATATACAAGGAGAGCTTAACATCTCTTCTATATATAGATTCATGTTGAGTGTATCTTGTATTGAGGAGCTTGACAACTCTTCTTTATATGATACACGTGTGTAGGGGGAGCTTGACATCTCCTCTTATGCATTACAGATTATGTGTTATGTGAATTAGGGCTTGCCATCCCTTCTTCATGTAATGTATATATGTAGGGAAGCTAATTTATCGTCTTCCTCTTCATGAATGTATATCGCATATAACCTTCTATTTATTTGTTTGATTTTACCCCTTTATTGATTCTATGTTTCGGACAAAAAGGGGGAGAAAAATTTGTTGGTTTTGTTTTTTACTTTAACCCCTTTGTTGATGATTGACAAAAAGGGGGAGAAGTATTTGAGATATATGCATGTTTTCCTTCCTTTATTCATAAAGGGGGAGTAGTTTTTATGTTTATGCATATATGTTTTGTATTGCAAATAGGAGAAAAAGAATTTGATTTGTTTTATGCTTGATTGGCATGTTTATCTCCTAGATTTGCATACATGTTTATGATCATACATTGCATATTTATTTGTTTATTTGTTATGCATGAGTTAAGGGGAGCTTCTTTGAAGCTTTACTTTAATCCATGCATATATAACTTCATGAGTTTTGACATCACCAAAAAGGGGGAGATTGTTGGCCAAAGACCCATCACTCTAGTTTTGATGATGATAAACTCATGTAGTTATAGTACTAATGATCTTGTGTTTAATTAGTGACAGATTTATGATCAAGATCTTAGTAGGTGTTTAGTTTCAATAAAGGATTTAAAGTCAAGTTTTGGAGCTAGCACGGTTTGATCCAAAGAGCTATTGGATCGTGTTTGGACCAAGTCAAGAAGATGAGAAGACTTCAAGTGAAGACTTCAAGAAGATGAAGACTTGTGTCTACGTTTGTTTTTATAAGATTTTGTTTTAGATAAAATGTAAAGGATAGAATAGTTGATGGATTGCTCAAGTATATCTATACACACACACTCTTGATTCATATGAGTTTTCATAAAAGAATTTTTATTTGGTAAAATACAAAAGAGTTTTCCCTTTAGAAATACCGTTTTGGTTTTTGGTATTCTAGTTTACATGTTTTAACCAAAATCATATTTAGAGCTTAATGTCAAAAACATAGATATTTCACCATGTTTGTAGTGGATCATATCCATACACACTATGCTTCAAATGAGTTTAAATATCTTGTTTTTGTATTTGGTGAAGTTTTTGAAAAATCAATTTTGGAAAATACCGTTTTTATTTTAAGCCAATATTTCCAAGTTACAAAAATAGTCCAAATTATTTGTAACATGCCTTGATTTTGTGCAAGCATGTTTGTTTATCAAATTATATTGGTAAAACTATTTTTGTAGATTTTTCATGATTTTATGGGATTTTATTTGAGCCAAAATGACCAAGTTTTCTTTCCCTAAAATCCCTGACCTGGCTTCAGCCGGTCGACGGGCCGGTCGACCGCGCGATGTGCACAGATGTGCACGAGTCTAGCTGGAGGGCCGGTCGACCGAGACGATCGACCGCCAGAGAGCTTCTGCTCTCTGGAAAACCCCCAGTCGACCGAGCGGTCGACCGACAGAGAATCTGTTCACTGTTCCAGAGGCTCGGTCGACCGGGCCGGTCGACCGAAGCCCCAACGGTCGGATTTCTGACCGTTGGCGGTCGACCGGGCGGTCGACCGACAGCTCTGTCAGACCCCAACGGCTAGTTTTTCTAGCTCTATAAAAAGGGACATTTGGGGGCTGTTTTCTACAAGATTTTAAGTGGATTTTTACAACAGTTTTTCCTACTCTTTTAAGAGGTTTTCTCCAATTATATTAGAGCCAATATTTCTAATCAAAAGGAGAGTTTATCAAGAGTGTTTTTAAAGTGATTTTTCTTGAGTTTTCCTCCACCATTTCCATCCTTGTTTTTCACACAACACTTGAGCTATCCATTGCTATATCTACCCATAGGGATTTGTTGTGAGAGGATTTTAGGTGATCAAGAGTTGTGATCACCAAAGTTCATCTTTGTTCTTTGAGGAGGCGGACGAGTGCGTTCGCGGTGGTTTCGAGTTCGTGTGTGAACTCCGTGTTAGAGGTGCGGCCTCGGCGAGCTTGTGGGCTTGCGGTGTGTACGGGCTAGAGAGTCCAAGGAGTTCAAGTGTGAACTCGGCTTGTAGGTGTTGCGGCACCGAGTGATCCGGTGGGATCGTTTTTAGTGGAAATCCTTCGTGTGTCGAAGGCGGGGATGTAGAGCAAGGGTGCTCGAATCTCGAAACAAATCCCTTGTGTTTGCGATTGCTCACTCTCTATCTCTTTGTCTTTATATCTTGCATGCTCATATTGTCTTGACATTTATATGCTTGATATATTGTGTGCCTAATTGTTATATACTTGGAGATTGTTTGCTAACACTAGTTTTCAACCAAGAGAGCCAACGCGGCACCTCAACTCTTATTTAGAGGAATCTTGAGAAGTTAGCTAGAGCCCTTCACAGGGAATTCAGCTACACTCTTGTGTTAAACTTGGTGTTTAGTGTAAGACGTTTAGTTTAGGTCATATAAGTTTTTAATTTCGCATTTAGTGACCATAAGATTAGCCATCACCTATTCACCCCCCCTCTAGGTGATTTTACAGAAAATTCTTCCAAAATGAAGAATACGAACTAGTTATATGAAAAATTTGTAAACTAGTACGAAATCCTTCAAGTTAGGAATAAAACAAAATTATATTTCATGAAAAACATGTAAATCACATGATCACTAAACACTCAAAATCAATAAAGCATAAATTGTACTCATGAAAACAAAATCATGAGAAAACATCAACTAAAGTGAGTGTACAAGTGTTGTGAAAGACAAGTCATGGAAATAGGCAATCAAATTCAAATAGAAAATTCCTTCAAGGTATATGTATGTCATGTATAAACTACCGTATACATACATATCCAAATATAAACGAGTCCACAAAAGTATATGCATGAAAGCAAGTGGCTCAAGGGATGTTTATGTATAGCCAATAGTTTAGACAAAATAGACATATACATGAAGCTAAAACATAAACATGAAAAATATGTACAATATGGGAATACAAGTCAAATGCATGAATCATCAAAACTAGGCTATACTAGTACATCTAATGGGTACAAATGAGCGTTCTAGCACAAACATATAATAGTCTATCTGTGGCTCATTAGTTGTACAAGTATATATCCAAGTTTTAATGAAAACTAACATTTAAACATGTAATCAAAACATGAAGCATAGAAATCAAAATAAAAACTCATATGATCATTATGTATATGCACATGCATAGATCTAGGACATACACATTAGTTAAAACAAATGAAAGAACACAAAAATATAAATTCATATTAAACATGGGCGTCTCAAATAACTGAACATGTATGTCACTAATCTAAATATCATGGCATATAACATACAAATCATGAAACATCAAAACATGCTAAAAATCAATGACATGAAAAACATGTAAACAATAAATGAGGAGTAAGAGATTGTTACCAAAACCGAAGAGGCAACTCTCCATGTCTCCAAAACAAGGTGGTCCTCCCACCAAACTCCCCTTAAAAGTGATGCATCCAAATAGTCCTCATAAAGCTCGGAACGCATCCACCTCAAGGCACCATAACTCTCACGTCATGCGAGAGCCCACACCTACATCAAATACAATAGGGGTGGTCTTTGGTACCCATACTCTTTTGGGTCCATGGGGGTTAGCTCCTTTCCTAACCCAAACAAACTTAGTTGCTAAATTTGCATTATGTATCTTATCATAGCAAAATTTAGCAAGGTGGCCCTTACGTCCGCAATGTGTACAAGTGTACACTGAGCATACATAGTGTTGTGTACATGAACGTGCGAAGCATGTGTATGCCGTGGTTTGTGTGCATGCAAAGATGAAACTTGTTTCTTTCGAAACATAGATTCCAAACGTATATGGTTCAAAGCACAATGGCTCAAAGTAGAGCCCAAACAATCCGCACTCTTCTTTAACAAACATATATCATTATCAATCCTAGAAGAAGAGGTGCATGCAATATGTGAGCTAGAATGTGAAGCTATACTAGTATGGTAAACATGTGAATTTATATCAATTTTCAAAGAAACATTTTTCTTTAAACAATCTTTCAATTCTTATGAAATCAAATTTATTTTATTTTTCAAAGAATTATTTTCTTTTAATACAAAATCAAGTTTTGAAGTTAAATCCTCATTTTTCTTCAAAATATATTCACAATCATTTTTACTTTTTAAAATTTTATTTTCATTAAGTGCAAGATCAAGTTGGGATTTAAGCGAGTCACTTTCACTTGAAACCTCAACCCTTTGTTGCAGAACAATCTCAAGTGTAGAAGATAAATTTTTATTTTCTTCTTTTAAACCAAGACTTTCCTTTTTCAAAAGCTTGTATTTTGAAATCAAATTTTCACAATTTTTAGAAAGTTCATCATTCATGGCTTGTGCCTCTAAACACTCATTGCAATAGGAACTAGTGCTAGCATCTAGTTGAGTGTCCGAGTGTACCTCAAGGGAGTCATTCCCTTGGACCATGAAGCAACGTTCATTGGAATCGTCTCTCCTAGATCTCCTTTTTTATTGATAAGCGTTGGTAGCTCGGGAGAAGTCAAAATGCTCCATACTGGAAAAGCGGAATCATAGTGAGAAAACACATGTAAATATTTCTTATCAAGAGATGCTCTAAGTGCCTTTAGGGCTTGTGCATTAGCCTCTATGTGCTTGCTATCACTAAGGTAGGATTCCTTTGTAATGGCAAGGTAAACTTTATATCCTAGGGTTTTCAAATGACAACTCATCATAACGTTCCATATATCAAGTCTAGAGATATCAAACATGGGAGGGCTATCCATGAGTGCAAACTATATATGTGCAAATGCAAATGCAAATGTAGATTAGCAAAACCAAGATCACACTCCTAGGTGGTTAAACCAAATATCTGGAGCGTAGGCTCTGATACCAATTGAAAGTACACCTAGAGGGGGGTGAATAGGTGTACGGCTAATCTAATGAACTAAATGCGAAAATTAAAACTTAATTGAAACTACACTTAATGCAACCAACGAGTGTAGCCGAATTCCCGGTGAAGGGCTCTGGACTAACTCCTCTTGATTCCCCTGAATAAGAGTTGAGGCGCTATATGAAGGTTAAGCACAAGTGAGGCACACACAAACAAGCCAAGCATATAATGATGAGCAATATGAAAAGATGTAAGGCACAATATTAAAGAGAGAGTTAGAGTCAATGGATCAAACGCAAACACTGCGATATGTTTTGAGGTTCGAGCACACAGCTATACGTCCCTGCCTTCACACAGAAGGATTTCCAATCCACTAACTTGTCCACACAGGACTCCCACACAGGGAACCTCCACTGAGGATTTGGGACAATACAACCGGGAGTACAAAACTCCTTTCTCAATTACAAACACCACCTCTACACTTAAAGGCTAGGCACAAAGCCACCAATATCAACCTCACAAATGAGGGATAAGCACAAAGCCAATACAACAATCAACCTCTCAATAGAGGGATAGGGCACAAAGCCACCACTCCACAAATCATCCTCTATACAAGAGGGATAACACAAAGTAGGAGGGTTTACAACTTGGTGATCAAAAGACCACAAACCAATTCTTTCCCACAAAAATAAAGTTCCTATAGAGAGGATAGAATGATAAGCTCAAGTGTGAGAAAACAAAGTGTTTTGAGTAAAGAAAATCACTTGGGAAAATCTCAAATAGATATACAATTTTTAGACCAAAAATAAATTCCCAAAAGACTATTTTCTTTGAAATAAAAACATTTTAAAAACAATTGAAGATCAAATCTTTGAAGCTCTAAAACTCTTTTTAAAACTTGTAAAAACACTAGAGAATGGGAGAATTTTTGCTCTTGGAAGTCTTACAAAAACTGGCCAAAGGATGGGGTATAAATAGGCCCAAAACAGATTTGCCCGTTGGCTGGCAGACAGGTCAATTTTGACCTTCCGTCGACCGGCCAACGGTCAAATTTTTGACCGTTGAGCCATCCGGTCGACCGCCCGGTCGACCAGGCCCTAAACCAGAGAGCAACGGCTCTCCACCCGGTCGACCGGGGCAACCCGAGAGTGGGTTGCCTTCAGTCGGTCAACCGACCCAAGGGGCTGGCTGCATGCACGTTTGTGTGCACGTCCGGTCGACCATTCTGGTCGACCGGCTCCTGGTCCGGTCGACCGCTAGAGCCTGGCGACAGATTATAGGACTTGAAAACTAAGTTTTATTTACCAAATAAATCCCATAAAATCTCTAAAAATTAACAAAAATAAGTTCTTGCGTGATCTTTGAAATACAAACTTGTTTGAGTAAAAATCAAACCAAGTTACAAACATTTTGAACTCTTTTTGTGATATGAAAATTTTACCGAAAACCAAATTTCTAAAACTTGGATTTTTCAAATGGAAATCGGACTTTTCCAAAACTCATCCCAATACAAAAACATGATATTTAAACAACTTGAAGCATGTTGCATATGAATATAAATCCAATATACATATAAAGATATATATCAATGTTTTTGACTTAAAATCTAAAAATATGTTTTGTTAAAACACAAAACTCCAAACACATGGATAGGCACATCAAAATAAGTTTGTCTAAGTATACGAAGCATACATGTATATAGAACAAATCTAATATACATTAAACCATATAAACTTATTTTGAATCTATGTATTTATGAAAACCAAGATCGGTTAAACCAAAAAACGAAAACCAAAACATGAAACTTAAACAACTGTGTGTGTTGTGAACTTAAGCATATCACACTATCTAATCTTTAACAATGGATCTAAACAATAAACTAAACAATGTACCGAGGTCTTCTTGTAGAGCTCCGTCTCCAAGTCGACTCGATCCAAAACGTGATCCACCGAGCTTGACTCCAACGAGTGCTAGGGTATGAACTTTGACGCTCGGGCTCTTGAATCACCATGTGAAAGCTTCAAAAACACCTTTGTTGAAGCTAATCACCTACTAATATCTTGGTTAAGTATCTGAAACTAAACATCACAAGATTATTAGTAAACTATAACTACATGAGTTAATCATCATCAAAACTAGAGTGGAAGGCCTCTGGGCCAACAACATTTTGTTATTGGAAAATGAATGCGGACTTGAGTTTTAACCTTTGATTTGGACCCACTTCCTGAACCAATCTTGACTCCTGAATCTTTACTTGACCTAAGTCACTTTTCTAAGTCGGCATTAATTCTCGTACTTCCTAAATCCAAGTCAATCATTTCATTTTTTCACACTCCATTTTGGGACAGGGGTGTTAATAAAATTGATTCCGAACTTATTTGTGAAATTTAGAAATTAGATGGGGTAAAATTAGTAACAAAATTCATTCATACATACATCATTTTAGTGGATTATATTAGATAAGTTTCTCGTGGATTCCGCAAAACTTCACACAAATTTGATTGTGTCGCGTTTCGTGGACCAATACGACCACGACCGGAACCACCACCTTAAGGTAATATTTTCCTTCCCTTTCTTCTTTTTAATGCATCTATGCATTAATTCATACATTGAGGACAATGAATGAGATAGGTGTGGGGGAGGGCTCTAACATAACTTAGGTTTTCTTTTTTTATATAAAAATAAAAAATTATTAACATTTTCTTTACTTAAAAAATAAAAAAATAAAAAATTTTTTGAAAAAGGAAACAATAATTTGACTTATCTTTTGAAAGAAATCTAAGTTAATCTTGAGAATTAGGAAAATGATGATTAGGATTTCTAAAAACTTGGTCAAAATAAAATAAATTGTTGGACTTTTAGGTATAGGAGGAAAAATTGAAAAGTAATTTGTCTTGATTTTTACCTTAATAAAATGTGCATACCTAATACACTCACACATCTAGAATTCTAAGATAAAGACTCTTGTGCCTTATAAAAAAATATATAATAATATAAATAAAAAAATCACTAATTAAACTGGATACATGTGCCTCAAGAAGCATAAGTATTCACGCCTAAAGGTGATTTTATAAATAAGTTCTTAGTTTTGTGGCCTAATTCACTCGAATCCTTAAGTCTGTGTGGTGTTTTCTCACTCGGTGCCCTAAAATCGACTGGTTTGGGAGCCACCGACCATAGGCTCACTACATGAGTGGATTAGAAAGCCTAAAAAACTAAGAAATATTATCTATATATGTACTAACACATCTAATAGTTAATTAGTTAGGTATGAGGGCCTCAAGAAGCCTTGATACTTATACAAAAGAAAATTAGATGAGTTATACATGTTAGAAAAAATAGAGGCATGGGAGTCCAAGTTAAAGAATCCCTAGTAAAGATTCATTTTCACAAGGATGCATATGACTTAGGGTAACAAAAGAGACTATATAAAAATTCAATTTTAATCCTTACCTAAAATTGATAACAAATTATTGTATAGGGACTAAGTTCAAGAATGAATAAAAATGATAATCCTAAAACTTATAGATTGGTTAGTTTCTTCAAATATATTTCAAATATTTCTCTCCTTTTTTAAAATTAAAAAAATTATTAATCACTAACATTTTCTTTTTCTTTTATAGATTTTGTGGGTGTAATCCACTGAAAACCCTGACGAGACAACACTCGTCCTCTAGGGGTAACCTAGAGGCTTAACGGCTTATTGCACATACTAAGTGCAATCGTGATTCCAATGAAAGTGAGTTAGGATAGGTTAGTTTTTCTTTTATTTTCCTTTTTCTTTTTATTTTTACTCGAGAACGAGTAAAAAGATAAGTGTCGGGGTATGATAGGTAGTCAAAATTGCATATTTATCATCATATTTATTATTATATTTTCGTACTTATTCTTTTATAAAGCACTGCTACGTAACGTTTTATTGTTTAGTGTTGTGCAGGCCTTGAGTAATTAAAAATAAATAAATAAAGCCCAATTGAAGCCCAAAAAGTCTACAAGCCCACATGCATGATTTATTTTAGTAATTTAGAAGCTTCTATCTTATCTAACCTAATCTAAACTTAGATTATAAATTATTAATTTAAAATCTAGGGGAGGAGGAGGAAGGATAAAGTAGGACTCCTCATTGTTATTCAAATCTAGAGGAGGAGAAACATAGAACAAGATGAATCATCATCCTAATTAAAGATAGAGATAGACTTCTATTTGAACCAGATTAGTTGCACCATAAGATAAAGATAAAGGAGAAAAAAATCTGAATTTAATTCGGATTTATACATGACACTCTTTAATATTTCAATCATAACTTTCTCTATCGAAATTCAAATTTGATGATTCAAGATGCTCCAGAAAGAAGATTTGAAGGAATACAACTCTTATATTGATCACACTTTCTAATTCAGTCGTCTAATAAACCATATTCAGCGATCAACATGATAACAAATTGCAGGTCAGAATTGAATTTCTACAGATAAGTCAAAACAAATTTGGAGATAAGAGGAAAATTTAAATTCAGAAATATTTTACTCCTCCTATTTTCATACTCTTCTTATACCTCTAGTTTTCTTTTATAAATACCCCTGCAGAGTAAGAGAGGAAGGGCAGCTCTCAGAAGCTCAAGTCTAGGGTTTCCTTTAGATCCTCTTTCTTTCCGAATTTATTTGCATTTTTCTATGTTCTTTTTAATTTGAAGAAGAGATGAAGAAAGGAGAAGCCTTTGTACTGAGTTGGTGACAGACTTAATAAAAGGTCATTTTTTCTTTCAATCTCTTTGCTTTTTTTTAATTTGTGTTTCTTTTATTTTAGTTTCATCTATTTTATAATACGATGCTAAATTCAACTATAATTATGTGTAACTAATTCCTTAGTACCTTGCTAATCTCTCTACCAACTAAAATCTAGATCTATGAAGATAAGTTGATTGAACTCTATTCATGTTAAAAACCCTAGGGTAAGTAAATGATTCTTGAAGACTATTCATGAATTGAGTTAAACTAGGTTTAGGGTATACTATTTAATAATTATTCTTGGTTTATACTTGGATGCTTTGATGGTTTAATATTAAGACTACTTTTCTTAAAATATACTTTAGGACTTTGATAAACCAATGCTTAGTTTTATCTAGTGTACTGCCAACAGAGTTTAATCTCTTCTTACTTTTCTATCTTGGATTTGAAACAATAATCTAGGGTTAATATTTATAGGTTCAACATGATATTTATTCTTGATAGACTAGTGTTTGATTGTGGTAGATGATTAGTTGGCTATACTTATTCTTCTATTTAAATCTATTTCTAACAATCATATCTCTTTTTTCCAAGCTAACTTTAGAGAAAATCGTTCCGAAAAGCTTCCATGACATCCTTCCCTGTGGATCGACCCGTGTTCCGAAAAGCTTCCATCGCATCCTTCCCTGTGGATCGACCCGTCTAGCCCTTGCTATACGGTTATATTGAGACGAGGCTAAGACTTTCTAACTTTAACTATTTCTTTATTATTTTCTCTTTCAATCAAAATTTTGGCGCGTTGCTCGGGAGGGAACGGTACGATATTCTCTAAAAAAAACTAATCATTTTTCTTTCTGTTTGTAGGATCTGATAATAGGACAACTAGTTGCAGCTAAGGACATACAGCTACTCTGTGCCCCTGTCCTAGAAGGCAGAGCAACAGAGCCTACTAAATAGCCGCGCAAACGCGACAATTGCAGCGTTTTCGTGGCATTAGTAGATCACTACAAATTGATCTTTTGCAGGTTGCTGCAAATTGCAAAGACCTCTTTACTACTTTGGTAATTTTTTTCTGTGATCACCCTACATACTGCTAATTAATTAACAGTAACCTATTAGTTGACTAATTAAAAAAATTAAGACTCTTAAATCATAGGCACGTGTCTATTTAAATTTCTTAATTTCTGTTGAAGAGTGCTGGCGATAAGGTACGTTTTAGGATAAACCTAAACCTAGACGACTCCTAACTTTAGACTGTCTTTAGGAGGTATATTGCCGACCTTAAATTATCCTCCTTATTTCTTGTAAAATTAGTTTTATCCCCTTCATCTTTTAGAACTTTATCTTCTGAATTTGAACTTGAATAGGAGATGAAGATAATCATTTCCTCCTTTGGATTCAATTTAATTCAAAATTCAACTTTAGATAGTATTAGGGCTAGAATGAAGCTTCTTGTATCTTAATCCTCTCATTTTAATAACTGCACACTATAATCAAGGATATATGTGTAAAAGTAATGATAAAAATGCAATTTTAGAGTACAATCAGCTAGTTCGGAGGCCGAGTAGGTACCTACATGAGATGTTGTACCACACGAGTACACATATAAACATGATAATAATTAGACTACCGTGGAGTGTGAAGCCTTGAGGCTGAGTATAGAGCCGGGAGGCTGAGGGGCCTGGAGGCCGAGTAGAGAGCCCTGAGGCTAAACGACTATGAAGGGTCGGCCATGCATAGTATAAATCAGCAATAGAATAATGTCAGAGGCAGTATATATGTACGATAATAAACTACACTAATACAAGCATTCGTCATACCGATAAAGATACATGTCCATAGTATATGTTTACACGCCCACACCGATACAACATAACACACCAGTACAATACACAACACGTGTACAAATTTATGTGTCTACAATACAGTTACAAATTTCTTAATGTCAATACACATCACATATAAAATAAATCACATCCCAGCGGGGAAACACAAAAGCGAGAACACTTGCCTAAATCTCCAGAAAATACCACAAATCCCATAATCCAAAACACAAACACAGCCCTGGGCAATATCCACCATCACCAGAGAGAGAGAGAGAGAGAGAGAGAGAGAGAGAGAGAGAGAGAGAGTCTGTGTATTTTGTAAAGAGAAAATAAAGAGAGAGATCAAGAGAAAGAAAGAAGAAAAAGAGTGCAGGAGAGAAAGATGAGGGGAGTTAGAGAGAGAAGGGAAGGGGAAAAGGGTCTGGCCGGCTCCGGTCAGCCAGGCGTGGCCCGCGGCAGCCCTGGCCACCGGCGGTCGCAACAGAGAGGAGAGGGAAGGTATAGGAGGAAAGAGAAAGAGAGGAGAGATAAAGAAAATGAAAGAATGAGAGAGACAAAGAGAGAAGGAGAAAGATGAGAGGAAAGAGAAGAAGGTGGCCGCTAGGTCGCTGGCGACCGCGGCTAGAGGGGGAAGAAGAGTAGAGGAGGGGAGAAAGAAGGGGAAAAGAAGAAAAGAAGAAGAAAAAAGAAAAGGAAAGAAAAAGACGAAGAAGGAGAGGGGGGATGGCGGCGGCGGTCATTGGAGTTTGGGAGGCGATCGTCGATGGCAGCGGTGCGGTCCTAGTGGCGGCGGCTGTCAATCCAAGGGAAGAGAGGGGGAGGAGAATTGAAGAAAGAGAAAAGAAAGAGAAAGAGAGAGGGAGAGAAAGAGAACTCAGAGAGAGAGGAGTTATGAGAGAGGGAGAGAGAAAGATAAGTGAGAGAGAGGGGTTGTGAGGGAGGTTGCTGGAGGGGGGACGTATCGACGGTGGCCAATGCTAATAGTCTCTAAAATTGCATATTTCATACCACATCTTCACATTTATTTAATACTAAATTCTGCTAATAATACCTCAATCGTATGTTTCTAGGTCCAAGGCATGAACTGAAGAAGAAGACCCAAAATCACCATTTAATTGGCGATTAAAAGCCTATAAAGATAGCCATTGATTTTGGAGGGTGATTTCATCAAAACCGGGGGCCCAAATCCAGAAATCAGGAGATGCAGCCGACAGGGGACACGCGGGCAACGCGTAGCAGACAGCGCTGTGCCGCCCTAGTAGAACGCGAAAACGCGGCTTTGGCCTCGTTTTTGCGGCTCTTGTGCGGAGCTGCAAGCCAAGATTTGAGGCGTTGCTCCGTATAGTCCCTCTAGTGCCCCTTTCACCTATAAATACCCCCTTTGTGTTCTGTATTGGGAGAAATCTAAAAAGTTAGGGTAGTTTTCTTTTTCATGTTATAGTTTAGGGTAGTTTAGGTTAGTTCTTCTTTTTCTTCCTCTTTGTATTTTTCATTTCTTGTAGATCTTGTAATAGGAGAGAGAGTGGTACATGGTTGGAAAGTAAGAGTGCTTGTAATAGAAGGTAAGAAGCTATGAAAGGTTCTCTCTTTACCTCCTTTATTTTTTTTCTCTCTAACTCCTCTTACATGTTTAGCTAATTTTCTCTCATGAAAACTAACTACTAACCACTAACTTGCTAACTTCTTACTTGATAATCCACATAAATCTAATAGGCTCTACTTGGCCTTGCTCTTGCAAGAGCCATTGATGGCTTATGATGATGGATTCCAACACTCTAATATCCTAACTCTATAACAAGCTAACAATATTTTATTCCATGATTACTCTTATTTAGTTTTGATGGTTTAAGTATAGTTTGCACTTGTTCTGTTGAGCTTGGATGTGAAAGTTATCGCATGGGTCATACTTTGAAATACTCTTGAACCAAGGACTAGTGATGGCCAAGGATACATGTGAGGCAACTATCACTAAGCGGTTAGTATGTTAGTGGAGTCATTTATAGTTACTAGCCATGAGTTTTCTTTCCCTTTTTTACTTTGTTTCAGAAATAACAAAAATCAAAAATATCTTCTTTCTATGTTTCCCACTTCTTCGTATTTCACCGTACTTTTCTCTTTTCATTCTTTATTTTCTTTTCTTTTGATTCTTTAAACATTGAAGAAATTTTAACACATACGTGAACATTTCGATAAAACTTCTATCGCTTCCCGTCCCTGTGGATTCGACCTGTTTAGCCTTTATGCTATAACGGAAGTATCGAGGAAGCCAAAGCACACCTTAAAATCTTGATTTCAAAACATACGCTTTTCGTGCGTGATTTTCCCCGATCAAATTTGGCGCTCTTACCGGGGATGGAAATGGTTTGATTTCACGTTTTTGTTACTTTTCTTCTTTATTTTTGGTGTGCAGGTTAAATTCTTTTGCATTGCAGAAGTCCATACTTGCTCTTGTATGGTTGGGTAATTCTTGTATATTATTACATTCTGTTGCTAGTTTCTGTTACCTGTACACTATAATAATTTAAGAACTAAAATTCGAGAATTGGATGTTTTAAAATGGTTTAGACATTTACATCTAGGCACATGTCGATTTTAATTTCAATGTGATGTATTTTGTTCTTGTGCTATTGTGATCTTGACGGAGGTGTACATATTGCATTGCATATAGTTAGGACAAACACATAGGTGATTTACTCTCGTTGTGTGTTCATTCTTATCTATATTGCACATTTGCATGAATTGAACTTAAGGGTAAAACCTAATACAACATAAGGTGGGAAAGTCATTACCCTCCCTTAGCCCAAAAATCACCTCCCCACTCGCACAACCCAAGCCTAAATAAAACTTGTTAGACGTTGGCCCCTAGGGACATCTCGGACTCATTTAGGAGATTGACCTAAGGGGAAAGTTGTTAGAAGTTGACTCTTGTCAAATCGGTATTGATTGTTGGGGATTGAGGGATGAAACCTTAAAGAACAGTGGTTTGACATAATTAGGCCCATTGCTCCGGCATGGATACCTCCCACTGATCTTGCCCCTAACTGGCCGATTAACTCGTGGTCAGATTCTGACAATGTACCCCTCGTGGACAGTCTAACCAGTTAGGAGTCGTCTAGGTCTAAGTCAACCCTAGCATAGGCTTGTTTTCTTTTTCTTTTTCTTTATTCATTTGTTTGTTTGTTTGTTTTTCTCTTTTGTAAATTGTGAAATGGATTTTAACAATAATAATTTTTCAATCCTAATATGAATCCATATTTCAGCCCGACCTCATTTGACTCGAATAACTCCGACCTGGCTATGTACAACATGAACCAACCATATATGCCGAATTGGGATTATCCGACTCAATATGTACCCCAGTTCCTATACTATGAACAAGACTGGAATAATCATTATCGCTCTTCACAGAGTCAGTGGGGATACAACTCTCCCGAGTCATATGGTCAACCACCTTACCAACATCTAACTTCATATACTCCTTCTCCCGAACAACCATTAGAAAAACTAATTGACAGGGAAAAGAGGATGAAAGTCTTAGAGGAACTCGAGTGAAGAATTCAAAATCTAGAAGAGTCAAAAGCCATCAAAGTTTTGAAATTCAAAGATCCTTACTCCATTTTCTAATTCTCACAGCAAGAAGAATATACCGACTTCGAAAAGAGTACGGAATCGATGATTCAATTTCAAACCGATCCTTTCAATATGATAGAAGCTAGACTTAGTTGATTGGAAAACAATATAGGAATAAGAAAACTCTCTCTAACCAATCTTTGACTACTCCTAACACTTCTAATCATATTTATGAAAATCAAGAATCATGAAATCTTGAAGACTTTGACCAAGATTCAATTTCACCATAAAATTTTGAACTTGACCAATATCAACCCATTGACAAATTGGCAAGTTTTCATTTCAATGAAATTGAACTTGAATATGAATGTGAACACGACCCAAAATTCTGTGATTCAATTCCAATCTTTGAATCTATGTTGACTCCGGCATTCTTACCCAAGTTGGACCCATTGCCCAAGCTAACATTGACTCTCGTATCCATGAATTTTGAAATTGACCACTTCTTTTTGATAGTCACACTTCACTGATGGGAATAGAATGTGAAATTAAATTTTTTGATTTGGACTCAACTTTTTAACCTAAACTGACTCTCCAATCCAAAGTTGATTTTCCTGAGTGAGTAATGGTTCCTGAACTTTTCATTTCAAAGCCCAAATCATCTATTCCACAAAATCACATTCTATTGTTGGACCAAGGAGTTAACCAGAATGACTTAGTAATGATCTTCCGAGATTAGTCATATAAAGGGAATAATTTTCATGATAGGATCTTGCATGATCCTATTAAAATTGGGGATTGAAAATATGTAGATAAAAAAGAGGTCAATAAAGGTAGATTTCATGAGCCACCACATTATCTTGGTTAGATAGCAATACTTGGCCCAATCAGACCACCATCAGAGCCACCACCATGGGTAATGTTCCTTCTCATCCCATTTATTTCATGTATATACACATTCACGATGCATTGAGGACAATGTATGAGATAAGTGTGGGGGAGGATTTACTAACATAGTTAGTTTTAAATTTTCTTTCTTTTAACTCTTCATTTTTAGGAATTTTAAAAATTTTCTTTTGTATAGAAACTCGTTTCTTTTCTGTTTAACTTTTTCCCAAGTTCACATTGGATCCTGTGCTATTTTTATGAAACTTTTGCAATTCAATTTCAGTTTCTAATTCAATAATGACTGAGCTATTTTTACCTGATTTCTAGCTTTTTCCCGAGTTAACATTGGATCCTGTGCCAATCCATTGTGAAATTGAATCACCAATCTTTTATGATCAACATATTGAACTTGACCAATTTCATACTTTTGAATATCCCATTGACAAATTGGTAAGTTTTCCTTTTAAAAAAATTGAACTTAGACAAGAATGTGACTTCGACCCTCAAATTTGTGATCCAGTTCAAATTCCTGAATCAATATTGACTCCTATTTTGCTACCCGATTTAGAAATATTTTAGAGTTAGTTTTGATTCCCATACATGTCATTCTTGAACTTGAATCGCTAATTTTAGAAAGTCATATTCTGTTGTGGGAAAATGAATGTGGACTTGAGTTTCAACTTCTTGATTTGGACCCACTTCGTCAACCAATTTTCACTCCAGAATCTTTACTTGATTTCAGCCACTTCCCTGAGTCAGTATTAGTTCATGTACTTCCTGAGTCCAAATCAATCATTCCATCTTTTCACACTCTATTTTGGAACTAGGTTGTTGATAAAATTAACTTCGAAATTATTTTTAGAATTTGAAAATTAGATGGGGTAAATTTCTTAATAAAAATCATAAATGCATACATCATTCTAGTGGGTTGTATTATAGAAGTTTCTGGTGGGTTCTTTTGAACTTTACGCAAATTTGATTGAGCTGCATCTCGTGGACCAATCAGACCGCCACCGGAACCACCACCTTGAGGTGATTTTTTCTTCCCTCTCTACTTGTTTCATGCATATATACATTCACGATGCATTGAGGACAATGCATGAGATAAGTGTGGGGGAGGGTTTACTAACGTAAAGTGTTTTTAATTTTCTTTCTTTTTCACTTCTTTTAAGATACTTTAGAAATCTTTCCTTTTGTATAGGATTTTTCTTTTCTTTTAAAAACTTTTTGAAATTAGAGACAATGTTTTGATCTATTTTTAAAGAAAATTAAGATGATCTTAGAAATTAAGAAAACCTTAATTATGACATCTTAAACCTAGTTGAAATAATGGATCTTGTTTAAGATTATAGGCTCAGTAAAATAAATTGGAGAGATAATTTTATCTTGAATTTTTTGCCTTAGATAGTATGCACTTCATACTTACACATTTTTTGGGATAGAAACAAAGACCTAAAATGGCATAAAATAAAAAATATATATATATGATATATATAAATAAAAAACACTTATTAAGCTTGATAATTATGCCTAAAGAAGAATAATTATTCATGCCTAAGGTGATCATAAGAAATAAATAATTCCCCTTAGTTTTGTGGCCTTGTTTACTCGAGTCCTTAAACCCGAGGGACGTTTTCTCATCTGGTGACCTAAGACCATCTGGTCTAGGAGTCATCAGTTAAAGGCTCTCTACACGGGTTAACTAGAAGGCCTAAGAAAACTAAGGGAAAAAAAAAGAAGAAAAAAATATATGTATATACATAAATGGCTTGATGGTTGGAGTTAAAATCCTAGAAATCTCCATTGTCACAAAGTGCAAAATATCTAGGTTTTAGAAGGATAAATATTCAATCCAGTTTTGAATTCTTACCTTAATTGATGATGAGATCTTTCATATAGACTAAGTTTAAGAAAAAATAATTTTTGTGGACTTATAATCTTAGATCGCTTAAATTTTTGCAAAAATATTTTGAAAACTTGTCTCTCTTTCAAAATGCGTTTTTCAAAATACTAACATTTGTTTTCTTTCTTTATAGATTTTGTAGGTGCAAACTGCTGAAAACCCTCAGGAGACAAAACTCCTCCTCTAGGGGTAACTTAGAAATTTAGCGGCTTGTTGAACTCGCTCAGTGCAATCGCGTCACCTGCGAAGGTGGTGTAATAACATTTGTAGTATAGTTTTTCTTTTTTATTGTTTTACTCGGATGAGAAAAATATAAATTTGGGGGTGTGATTAGCCTACAGTTCTGCATTATTATATCGCATTTTCCTATCGATTTATGAATAATATATCATTTCTAATTGTGTTTTGGTCTACTTTATAGATAAATCAAGAGTCTAGGGGCAAAAAGGTAATATGAGCTTAATTAAACCCATTTTCGGGTAATTAAATCCGTATTTCATGGAGGCCAAGTAAGGGAGCTTTTAGAAGATGCATTGAACCTAGATCCTTGCGCATGTCAGACGAATATCCGGACGAAAATACTCGAATCCAATCATATCTGGAAGGTTCTCGAAGTGAGGCAAATCAGCTCGCCAAAACCAGGGACCTAAGTCCCCGGTTTGGCCGTGAAAACACGACTATGGCGGCGTTTCTGCGGCCAAGTAGGCGAGCCACGCGTCGATTTTCGATGGTTGGCCTCGTCTCGTCTTTTAGAAGACTCTTTTGCCTATAAAAACCCCTACAGAGGCCCAGAATGCAAGCAGATAGAGAAATAGGCTAGATTTTCTCTCTTTTAGTAGGTTAGTGTAGGTGTTCTTCTTTTCTTTTATTTTATTTTGTATTTTCATTTTGGTTTTAGATCATGTATTAGGCTGAGAGATTCAGAGAGAGAAAGAGAGAGATTGATGTAATAGATAGTGACAATCTATATAAAGGTGTCTCCTTTCTTCTCCATTATAATCTTCTCCATCTTCTACATGATGCTTAGCTAATTTTTCTTCTCAAGGTAATCTAACTACTAACCACTAACCATCTAACCACTTACTTGATAATCCACATGAATCTAGTAGCCTATACAAGGCCTTGATCTTGCAGGAGCCATTGATGGCTCATGATAATAGATTCTAATATTCTAACATTTCTAACATCTAACCCAC
Source organism: Agave tequilana (assembly GCA_038442645.1). Taxonomy (NCBI): domain Eukaryota; kingdom Viridiplantae; phylum Streptophyta; class Magnoliopsida; order Asparagales; family Asparagaceae; genus Agave; species Agave tequilana. The sequence continues at coordinate 113,033 of JAVJIF010009139.1, read as the reverse complement.
TAACTTGCTAACTTACAAATGCTAATTTTATTTCATGCTCACCTCTTATTTATTTTGATGATCTAATAGTACCTTGTAATTTATTGTGTGGTATGGATGTATTGTTTGAATGTGGAAGGACAATCTTATGAGCCATGCTTTGTATCGTCTCTTGAAACCAAGGACTAGTGATGGCCAAGGATCCATGTGAGACAACTATCACTAAGAGGTTAGTATGGTTAGTGGAGCACTTAGTAGTTAGTAGCCATAAGTTTTCTTTTATCTTATTTTAAAAGTCAATTTTCAAACTCTTTTATCATTTTTCCAAAACCTTTTCTTATTTCATTTGCGTTTATCTCTCATTTTCTACTTTCTTATTTTGTTTTACGAATCACAATCATTTCTTATTTTTTTTCACATCAACATTTTCATAATCTTCTTTCTTATCATTCTGGATTTCCTTTCTTTTTCTTTTTCTCATTCTTTAACAAAGAAGACTTGTTATCATAACACGTGAATAAAAACTGCTAATGCTTCTATTGCCTCCTGTCCCTGTGGATTCGACCCGTTGAGCCAATGCTATAATGGAAGTATCGAGGGAATATTAGCACACAAGCTTTTACATTGATTTCATAAAATACACACTTTCGAGTGCTAGTTCTGTCCCCGATCAGAGCCGCATGCCAAGATTTGACGCACGACTCCGTAGAGTCCCTCTGGTGTCCCTTTCGCCTATAAATACCCACTTTGTGTTCTGTATTGGGAAAAATCCAAAAAGATAGGGTAGTTTTCTTCTTCATGTTGTAGTTTAGGGTAGTTTAGGTTAATTGTTCTTCTTCTTCCTCTTTGTATTTTTATTTCTTGTAGATCTTGTAATAGGAGAGAGAGTGGTACATGGTTAGAAAGTAAGAGTGCTTGTAATAGAGGTGACAAGTAATAAAAGGTTCTCTCTTTACCTCTCTTTGTTTTCTTCTCTCTAACTCCTTTTACATATTTAGCTAATTTTCTCTCATCGCAACTAACTACTAACTACTAACTTGCTAACTTCTTACATGATAATCCACATGAATCTAATAGCCTCTACTTGGCCTTGCTCTTGCAAGAGCCATTGATGGCTCATGATGATGGATTCTAACACTCTAACATCCTAACTCTCTAACAAGCTAACATTACTTTATTTTATGCCTACTCTTATTTAGTTTTGATGGTTTAAGTGTAGCTTGTACTTGTTTTGCTGAGTTTGGATGTGAAAGTTATCGTATGGGTCATGCTTTAAAATGCTCTTGAACCAAGGACTAGTGATGGCCAAGGATACATGTGAGACAACTATAACTAAGAGGTTAGAATGTTAGTGGAGCGATTAGTAGTTAGTAGCAATGAGTTTTCTTTCCCTTTTTATTTTGTTTTAGAAATATCAAAAATAAAAAATATCGTCTTTTCTATGTTTCTTATTTCTTCGTATTTGACCGTACTCTTCTCTTTTCATTCTTTGTTTTCTTTTTTCTTTTGATTCTTTAAAATGTTGAAGAAATTTTAACACACATGTAAACATTCCGGCAAAACTTCTATCGCTTCTCGTCCCTATGGATTCAACCCGTTTAGCCTCTATGCTATAACAGAAGTATCGAGGAAGCCAAAGCACACACTTTAAATCTTGATTTCAAAATATACACTTTTCGTGTGCGATTTTTCCCCGATCAATGTTGGCCAGGCGGCGCTGCTGGGCTGTGCGTCGCTAGGGAGAAGAGAGGGAAAGAGGGTGAGAAGAAGGAGAAAGGGAAAAAGAAAAGAAAATGAAAATGAAAGGGAGAGAGATAGAGAAAGAGAATGATAGTGAAAGATAGTGATGGAAGAAGATGGGAATTAAATAGGAGGTAGGTTCCCCACGTGCGTTGGCATGTGGTGATGGGGGGAATAAGAAAAGAAAAAGAAAAGAAAGAATGAAGGGAAGATTTTGAAATAAATAACATTATTTTAATATTGGAAAATATCAACTATTTCAAAAAATGCCCAAAAATACCCGGAGGTAGAAAACATCATCCTGAGGTACAATATGAAACCGGTTTCAGAAATAAAATCCAATTTTCAAATTAAAAAATATTAGAATTAATCGGAGGTGCCAACCAACACCAAATCCAGCCAAGTTTTGATAAATTCGAAAAAAATCTCCAAAAATATATTAAAGTAGAAAATATGATTCGAAGAAATAGTGTTGGTCCCCGTTCAGATGAGGATTGACTCCTAGTCTACGAATCCGGATCTAATGCAAAGCGATTACATAAATATTCATAAAACTAAAACAAATATGTATAGTAAATCGAAAAATTCGAATCCAAATCCACGTGTTGCAACATCTAACCGTTTATGGGGCCCACCCTTCCCCTTATAAAGCTCCCTCCTTTGGCTTCCAACTTCAATACTCTCAACTCTCTCTTTCTCTCATTTGTAAGTGCTAGCTACTACTAATCTCTCAATGGCGTCCAAGAGCATCGAGGATATCAGGAGAGGGCAGCGCGCCGAGGGCTCAGCCACGGTGCTGGCCATCGGCACCGCCACGCCGGAGAACGTGGTGTACCAAGAGGAGTACCCGGACTACTACTTCCGCATCACCAATAGCGAGCACATGACCGATCTCAAGAAGAAGTTCAAGAGAATATGTAAGTTATAACCTCACTTCATTGAAACTAATCTTCAAAATGAATCTTGTTGGTTGAGCGACAAACTGGAGTTTTCTCTCAAATCTTTTGGGAAAAATAGAGGGAAAAGAAAAACTCTTGATGTATTTTCCCTTGAGGAGTCGGGACTATTCTCATTTTTTGTCTTCTTCTTTCTTGACTTTTTCTGCTTAATTAAGATGTTTTATTAGCTATTAATTTATTTTTATTGTTTTAATTTGTTTTTAAATGTTGAAAATTTATAAACAATTACAGGTGACAAGTCTATGATCCGCAAGCGTTACATGCACCTGAACGAGGATCTCCTGAAAGAAAACCCCAACATCTGCGCCTACATGGCCCCCTCCCTCGACGCCCGCCAGGACATCGTCGTGGTCGAGGTCCCGAAGCTCGGCAAGGCCGCCGCCTCCGCCGCCATCAAGGAGTGGGGCCGCCCCCAGTCCGCCATCACCCACCTCATCTTCAGCACCAGCTCCGGCGTCGACATGCCTGGCGCCGACTACCAGCTCACCAAGCTCCTCGGCCTCCGCCCCTCCATCAACCGCTTCATGATATACCAGCAGGGCTGCTCCGGCGGCGGCACCGTCCTCCGCCTCGCCAAGGACCTCGCCGAGAACAACCGCGGCGCTCGCGTCCTCGTTGTCTGCTCCGAAATTACCGCCTTCCTCTTTCGGGGCTCCAGCGACACCCACCTCGACTCCATGGTTGGGCAGGCCCTTTTCGGGGACGGCGCCGCCGCGCTCATCGTGGGCGCTGACCCCGACCTCTCCGTCGAGTGCCCTATTTTTCAAATTGTGTCCGCATCACAAACTATTCTCCCAAACTCCAGGGGGCCACTGAACTTCACCTGAGGGAGGTGGGGCTGACATTCCATCTGCTGAAGGACGTGCCGGCGCTGATATCCAGGAACATAGAGGAGAGCTTGGTGGAGGCGTTCACTCTGCTGGGCATTGATGACTGGAACTCCATCTTCTGGATCGCGCACCCCGGCGGTCCGGCGATTATGGACCAGGTGGAGCAGAAGATTGCGTTAAGGCCAGAGAAGTTGAGGGCGACGAGGGAGGTGTTCAGGGAGTACGGAAACATGATAAGCGCGTGCGTCCTCTTCGTCATGGATGAGATGAGGAGGAAGTCGGCGGAGGAGGGGATGGCGACCACCGGGGAGGGCCTGGAGTGGGGAGTGCTGTTCGGGTTCGGGCCAGGGTTCACTGTGGAGATGGTGGTGCTAAAGAGCGTGCCAATCGATAATTAGTTGTATCAAAACTGAAACTGTTGTTTGTTTGTTTGTTAGTGTGGGTTGCCTTAAAATATGTAGTTTGGTGAGTTATGTGATCATTGTGATGGAAGATGAATAATGACGATGATATGATGTTAGTTTTCCCTTTCCTTCTTTCTCCCTTCCTTTTGGCGTTGATAAAAAGAAAGGCCTAGGCTTTTCTAATGCAATTCCTTTCTGTTCTCATGTAAATTAGTACTCCTCAGATTAATACCACGATGTGACATTCATAAAGCTAATGTCGGTGGTCACCACAAGATGTTTAAAAAATATTTTTTATGTGGTGAAAAGTATTGTGTGTAACTTAACTTAGTTACACATAGATGATTGTAATCTTACCCCTCTTTAGAACATTTACAAATTATATAGCCTGTTGCCATATTTTTTTTCTTATGACAAGGGAGTAGTTAAATTGTTCAATAAGATCAATCCCAAATAGAGATGAGCAATGCCACTCTTCAATTTCCCTCACGTCAATCCATTGGATCATTAAGTTCCCTTCAAGCCATATCATCTTTATGCCCAACTCCATGACTGCATGGTAAAGTCCAGAGAGAGCTCCAATAACCTGTGCAAGCGGCATGGACGTTGTCATGAAAACAGTGCTTCGTGTGACGAGGAGATTCCCCATAAAATCTCTGATGACAAAACCTGCACCTCCCTTATCCAAAGTAGTAGATAAAGTTGTTGGCCCAATGGCCATTAGCCTTAGTTTTGATGATAAAAAAACATATGTAGTTATATTTAACAATCTCGTTTAACAAAGTTTCAGGTTAACTCTTTATTGCTTTTCGGCTCCATTCAAGGCTCACATATTTGGAAGCCAAGAAGATGTAGATCATTGAGCCTAAGCACATAGAAGAGCTCAAGGATCAAGTATACAAGAGATGACTATATCAAGATTTGTATTTTTACTTTTTTCATTTTAGATAGGATTTATAGTCATTTGTTAAAACCAAGATGATATAGGATGTTAGCTTTTGAGATTGGCACATACACATACACACTTCTTTTATATTCCTAAAGTGTTTTATAAAGAGTTCAAGACTATTCTCTTTGTTTTTTCAAAATGAAATTACGAGTTTAGAAAAAAAACCAGGTTTTCAACTTAGAAAAAAGTTTTTACAAAATATAGTTCTAACTTTATTTTGTGTTGACCCATGATCACACACTAGTTCATCTGTGGCCTAAAGGCCCATCACTCTAGTTTGATGATGATTAACGCATGTAGTTATAGTACTAATGATCTTGTGCTCATTTAGTTTTAGATTTTCAATCAAAGATCTTAGTAGGTATTTAGAATCAACAAAAGATTCGAAGTCAAGTTTTGAAACTAGCACGTGTTGATTCAAGAGCTCACGCGTCAAACTCACATCAAGCACTCAAAGGAGACTCTAGCTCATGGATCAAGTTTGGGCCAAATCAAAATGGGGAAGAAGTTTTTCAAGAGAAGATTTTCAAGACTTGTGTCTTATTAGTAAGTGTTAAGATTTTATTTTTAAATAAAATATAAAGGATAGATTAGTTATGGAATGCTCAAGCTTATGCACATGCAGAAAAGTTTGGTTTTTGAAAAATACGGTTTTGTTTTAAGTTTTAATTCTATGCCTAAAAAATAATTCACATGTTTGTAATATGTATTGATTTTTGATCACACATATTTGTACTTCAAAGTATTTTAATGAACTTATTTTTATAGATTTTATGGTGATTTTATAAAATTAAGGGTATTTAAAAAGTTGTAAAACCTGTTTTTGGACTGCTTGCGGTCCACTGACCGGTCGACCGAAGCTGAGCCGGTCGACCGAGCGGTCGACTGACATGCACAAGGCATGCACAAGCCCATGTGACTTGGGCTCAGTCGACCTCCTGGTCAACCACAGTAGAGATCGGCCGACCGACTGGTCGACTGACTGAGTTTGTAGAGCTCTCCGGTTTTCTCGGTCGACCAGGCGGCCGACCATTCTGGTGATCTGCTCTACACCCTTGTAGATTTCTAGTCATAACATTTATTCTTATATTCAATCAATATGAATTAAATTGCATTTCAAAGATAACTTTCAGGGCTATATTTCTTATTCAATAATCATTTTTTGATTCAAATGTTAAAGATGCTAAATATTGGGTTGAATTCTATTCTTGTTCTGAAAACAGTTTATAGTTTCTGGTTTGACACTGTTTAGTAATTTGTTGATAATGTTCTTCTCCAAAATTATATTAATTTGTTATATTTGAATGGGGACTTCAAGATCTATAAATTCATCCAATATACTTATTTCTAAATGCTTACATTTAGGCCTCAAAACTGTGCTCAAGTTGACCTATTGCACAGTCTGGGTTTGTGGTCGGTCGATCGCTAGTCGACCGCCAGACTCCAACGATCAGAAATTTGACCGTCGAACGGTCAACAAAGCGGTTGATCGACAGACCATTTTGGCTAGATTTTGAGCCATAACGGCTAGTTTTTGATCCCTATAAATAAGGGATCTTTTGGCCTATTTTAGGCAAGATTTTTTGGAGAGTTTTCAAGAACCATTTTCTCATCTCCAACAGAAGTTTTTCAATTAGTTTTTGGGCTAAACTTCCATATTAGAAGAGCGTTTATAAAGAGTATTTTTCTTGAATTTCAAAAGAGAATTCGTGAGTTTTTCACCACAACATCTATCTAGTTTTCTCACACAAGCTTGAGCTTCCCATTGCTCTATTCATCCTCTAGGATCTTTGTTATGAGAGTTTATTTTTTTGATCAAGAGAAGTGATCACAAGTGTTCCACCCCTTATATTTGAGAAGTTGTAGAGTTTGCAACTTCGGCGAGCTTGCGGGTTCGTGTGTGTTATTCTTACAGGAACAAGTGAGGGACTTGCGGGTCAAGAGTTCTTGAGGGAGCTCATTATAGGTGTTGCGGTACGGAGTGATCTTGTGAGATCGATTCTGCTGGAAATCCTTCATAGTGTTGAAGGCGGGAACGTAGAGCAGTGGCTCAAACTTTGAAACAATTCTCCCGCATTTGTGATTACTCATCTCTCTCTCTCACACTTGTTTATATATCTTGTATACTTTTATTTTTCATCTATATATTCTAGATATATCTTGTGCTTAATTGATATACATGCTTGGGTTTGTTTGTGTGCTCACACTAGTATTCAAGCAAGAGAGCCATAGTGACACCTCAACTCTTAATCTAGAAAAATCTTGAGGAGATGGTACAGAGCTCTTCACTAGGAATTTGGCAACACTCTTATGTTATACTTTGTGTGTTAACATAATAGTTTTTATTTGCATAAATAGTTTTTAATTCCGCATCAGTTTGCATTAGATTAGTTTGTGACCTATTCACTCCCTTCTAGGTGACCTACACTATCAAGTTCCTAGAACTCTATTTTATGTTTAAAGATCAAAAGTTATTTTATCAGAAAAAGACTGGTTTCAATTTCTAGCCATTTGACTTCGGTGGACTGAGCAGTCGACCGACTACAAGAGCTTTGCTTTAGCTTGGGTCCGGTCGACCGATCCAGTCAAACGACAAAGAGTTTTACTCTCTGGTTGGGAATAACGGTCGACTGACCGGTCGACCACTATCCTTAATGGTCGAAAATCCGACCATTGGTGGTTGACCGGCCGGTCGACCGATAGAAGGACTTTCTTTTGGATTTTTCCCAATGGCTATATTCTGTTTTGTCTTTTTCTAGGTCTTTTCCCAATGACTTCTTTGGATTTTCTACTCATGTTTTCATCCCCTATAAATAGTGGGACTATAGAAAAACATTCCAACAAGATTTATAAAGTTTAGATCAAAGTTTTACAAGTTTACATCAAGTTTTAGCTTTTTCCTTGAAAGATTTTCTGTTGAGCCAAAATTTCATATTCTTGATTTTTAGCTTGAGCCTTCCCCCTACATTTATACAAGCTATTTTCACTATACAATCTCAAAGAGTTTCATCTCCTCATCTTTGTTAAACTCCTTATTTATCTACAAGAGAGACCAAAACATGATTTAGACCGACATTTTATTCATAAATCGGAAAGAAAATGCGATTTTAATGCAAAATTGTAGACTAATCACACTATCGCACATATCTTTTGCTCATCCCGAGCAAAACAAGAAAAGAAAAACTATACTAAATATGTTATTACACCACTTTCGCAGGTGACGCGATTGCACTGAGCGTGTGCGACAAGCCGTTAAACCTCTGGGTTACCCTAGAGGAGGAGTTTTGTCTCCTGAGGGTTTTCAGCGGATTGCACCCACAAAATCTATAAAGAAAGAAGACAAATGTTAGTATTTTGAAAACACATTTTCAAAGAGAGACAAGTTTTCAAAATATTTTTGCAAAAATATAAGCAATCTAAGGTCATAAGTCCACCAAAAATCATTCTTCCATAAACTTAGTCTATATGCAAGATCTTGTCTTTAATTAAGGTAAGAATTCAAAATTAGATTGAATATTTTATCCTTCATAAAACCTAGATAATGCACTTGTGATAGTGAAATTTTTGGGATTTCAACTCTAACCATCAAGTCATTTTTTCTATATATATATATATATTTTTTTTTTTTTCTTTTTCTTCCCTTAGTTTTCTTAGGCTTTTTAGTTTACCCGGATAGTGAGCTTTTAACCGATGACTCTCAGACCAGACGATTTAGGGCACAAGATGAGAAAACATTCCTCGGGTTTAAGGACTCGAGTAATAAGGCCACAAAACTAGGGGAATTATTTGTTTCTTTTGATCACCGTTAGGCGTGAATAATCATGCTTCTAGAGGCATACTTATCCTGCTTAATAAGTGATTTTTTTCTTCGTATATATATTACTATTTTTTTATTTTTTTTCTTTATGTCATTTTAGGTCTTTGTTTCCATCCCAAAAATTGTGTTAGTGTGAAGTGCATACTACCTAAGGAAAAAAATTCAAGATAAAATTATCTCTCCAATTTATCTTACTTAGCCTATAATTTTAAAAAGATCCATTATTTCGACTAGGTTAAGATGTCATAATTAAGATTTTCTTAATTTCTAAGATCATCTTAATTTTCTTAAAAATACATCAAAACTTTGTCTCTTATTTCAAAAAGTTTTTAAATAAAGAGAAAAATCCTATACATACAAAAGGGAAAATTTCTAAAAGTATCCTAAAAGAAGTGAAAAAGAAAGAAAATCTAAAAAATTCTACGTTAGTAAACCCTCCCCCACACTTATCTCATGCATTGTCCTCAATGCATCGTGAATATATATATATATATATATATATATATATATATATATATATATGCATGAAACAAATAGAGAGGGAAGGAAAAATCATCTCAAGGTGGTGGTTCTGGTGGTGGTCTCATTGGTCCACGAAATGCGGCCCAATCCAATGTGCATGGAATCCAGAGGAACCCACCAGAGACCTCTAAAATACAACCCACTAGAATGATGTATATATGTATGATTTTTACTAGGAATTTTATCCTATCTAATTTTCAAATTATCAAAATAATTTCAGAGTGAAATTTATCAAGACCTTGTCCTAGAATGAAATGATTAATTTGGACTCAGGAAGTACAGGAACAAATATTGACTCATGAAAAATACTTAAGTCAAGTAAAGGTTCAGGAGTCGAGATTGGTTCAGGAAGTGGGTCCAAATCAAGAAGTTGAGACTCTAGTCTACATTCATTTCCCTATGATGGAATGTAACATTCTAAGATTGGTGATTCAAGTTCAAGAATGACAGGTATGGGAATCAAAACTGACTCTTAAATGTTGCTAAAATTGGGTAACAAAATGGGAGTCAATATTGATTTAGAAATTTGAACTGGATCACAAATTTGAGAATCGAAGTCACATTCCTCATTGAGTTCAATTCCATAAAAATGAGAACTTACCAATTTATCAATGGAACTTTCAAAAGTATGAAATTGGTCAAGTTCTATATGATGATCATAAAAGATTGGTGATTCAACTTCACAATAGACTGGCACTGGATCCAATATTGACTCGGGAAAAGGCCTGAATTCAAGTAAAAACACCTCAGTAAATATTGAATCAGGAAGTAAAATTGAATTACCAAGTTGAAGTTCAGGATCATATTCATGCTCAAGTTCAATTTTAGGAAAAGAATAACTTGCCAAAATGTCAATGGGATTTTTAACATTGGAAGTTTGGACAAGTTCAGATGGGTGTGCTGAAATTGAATCTTTGTGTCCAAATTGAAAAGAGTCCTAAGTCAGATTAATAGAGTTAGGGATAGCTGAATTAGTCAAAGGTCGATAAGATAGAGTTTTCTCATTCCTATAAATGCTAACCAATTAACTCAATTGTATTTCCAACCTATTGATAGACTCGGCAGAAGATTTTTGAAATTGTAGTGCGGATGATTAGTATCCAATATTGCATATTTTACATCATAATTCCCATGCATAATACAAATAAATAAGTGATTTTTACTCCTCTTCTCTACTTATTTGCAGGTACACAATTAATGGAGAGATATTCAAATAATCACTTAATTAACACTAATTAAGTGATTAATTAAAAGATTAAAGATAAAGCCAAATCCAATCCAGATCTAGAGAGATTCGCGCAACAAACAGAGAATCCAAGTAGTCCACGTGGCTAACCAACTCTCAACTGAACTGTACCAGAAAGATCTGGACCAACGGCCCAGATCTGGCCGCAATCCCGCGGCAATCCGCGGCAAGATCATGGCCGTTGAGCCCGGATTTTGTGGCAACCACCTTATCTCCAGAAGCTTCTCAGTTCTCCTATAAATACCTCACTTGGACCTGCGTACAGAGACTGATCAGAGAAGAGAGAGAGATTAGTTCATAGTTTTGTAATTTTGTTAGTTTTTTCTAGGGTTTTTAGTTCTCTCTATGATCTTCTTCCTCCCTAGATTTCATTGTAAAAGAGAGTGATTGTGAGAGAGAGAGCTTGTGTAATCAAGAGTGACACTTGAAGCAACAAGGATTGATCCATTCTCCATCCTCTACTTGAGCTTGATTCTAGTTTGTTTTCTTTCACTTTACTTGCTTTGTTAATTTCTAGCAATTTATTCATGCTTTGTTTTCTTTTTGTAATGGCTTGTAGTAGCTAATTCCTTTTCCATGTACTAGCTAACTACTACCTTGCTAACTTCTAGCTCATGTGTGATTGCTTTACTTCATCTTGCAATTTGTATGGTCTTCTCTTCTCCGATGGGTTTCTTTTCATTTCTTGGCAAGATCTAGTTGTAATTCTCCATATGATTCATGTGTGCCTCACTTGGAGCCTAGTCTTCGAACTAGTGCCTTGATGGAACATGGAGATGGAAGCACCAATATGCTATTTGATGTATAACTTCACTACTTCCATTAGTGAATGTTGTATGTTTTTTCATTTGCATCACTTGAGTGTAGCTCTTTTGATTCCATTAGTGAAAGTCCATTTGTAGGCCGATGACCATCTATGGAGGCTACAAGACAAGTCCAAGAATGAATCCCCATCATCCAAGTGGGAAAGTAATTAGACCACAAGCAAGACAAATACATGCCGATGAATCAACATGAGGCACGCATCACTATCACGGAGTTTAGTAAGTCTTTAGCAAGGTAGTTAAGGTTAGCTAGTCATGGATTTCTTTCATTCAAAGTTTTCTTGATTTTACTTTCTTTTTAGTTGTTAGTTCAAATCCATCTCAATCTTGATTCCTCCCGATTTCCACCATGAACATAGCCATCCTTTCTTTTATTTGTTTTTCTTTTGATTCTTTATTCTTTTGAAACATAGAAGAATTCTCGTTTCCTCTTCTCACTAGTATCGTGAAAGCTTCTATCGCTAGCTCTCCCTGAGATCCGACTCGGTATAGCCTTGTGCTATAGCGGAGATAAGAAAGGGTACATTGAACATCTTACATACATTTGTGGAGTAAACAAGCACCGAGGTTGATTCTAAACCTTTCTCTTTTACATAATACTTGTGCTATACTTCACACTGCCCTTTCAAGTTTTAATCAATTTTTTGGCGCCGTTGCCGGGGAGAGCGACGGTATTTTTAAAGTGAGAAACTAAACGATTCTTCTTCTCTGTTGCAGGTGACAGGAGAAGAAAACAGAAAAATATCTACAGCAGAAACATATAAGTGGACCTGGGACTCTGCTCAAGAAAGCAGAGCCCAGGATCCCTCTATTGTGCCGCGGATCCACAAGAATTGCCGTGGGAACGCGGCACTTTAGAGTTCACTACTTACCAAATTTTTGCAGGGGCTTCTGCTCTGCAAGATACTGCTGCTTATATACTTCATTTCCTGTATACTTCACTGTATTCCTGTTAATTAATTCAACAGTAAGAATTGGTTGATAATTGCTAAAAAATTGTTAGACATCTTGCATTATAGGCACGTGTCTTTCAATTACTTTAAATTTACTGTTGAAGAGTGCGTGGGACAAGGTACGTAATTCATTGCATATAGACTAAGACTCACTCTTTGTTTGATTTTTCTTACTTGGAGTGAACCTTGTTTGTTTCTATATCGTACACTTGCACAATTAATTCTAAGGGCAATTCCTGTAAATAACATAAGGTGGGGGAGGTCATTACCCTTTCCTTAGCCCGAAATCATTTTCCCCACGTACTCACAATCCTAAGCTTGTAAATAAAATTTGATAGACGTTGGCCCTAGGGACATCCGGACTCACTTAGGAGATTATCCTAAGGGGGAAAAGTGTTGGAAATTGACTTCTGTAAAATCGGTGTCTAGGAAAGGGGTTAAGGGCCGAAAGCCCGAAGGTTGTTGGTTACTTAATTAAGGAACGTCTCCGGACGGAAAACCTCCCAACGACTTTACCCTTCCCTGGCTGATTTGCTTATAGTCAAGGTCTACACTAAACCTCCTGTGGACAGTCTATTTAGGAGTCATCTAGGACCAGAAACCCTAGACAAGCTTGGATTGATTTTTTTCTTTTGTTGTTTGTTATTTTTCTTTTTTCGCTGGTGTGATCGGTGCACGTTGTTTGTGATTGTATATACAATAGTGGTTTTGTGATCCTAATTCTTTCTACACTTACACTTCCACAACCACTTCATCATGACCAACAACGTCTCACTTCAGGATCGATTTTATCCGATTCGCACCTCCATTCCTTCATGCATTCTTCTCCCCGAGCCAAATGGAAATCACTTTGAGCTGAAACCACAATTCATTAGTACACTTCCCCATTTCCATGGTCTAGAGTCTGAGGACGCGTACCTCTTTATTCGTGAGTTTGAAGAGGTATGCCAAATGATGAGAATTTCCCAACTGTCTGAGGATGCTGTTAGGTTACGGTTCATACCGTTTGCACTTAAGGATTTAGCTAAGAAATGGCTTTATAGTCTTCCTGTCAGTTCCATATCTTCATGGGATGATTTTGTTAAGGTCTTTCTTAGGAAATTCTATTCTATCCACAAAACAGCCCTCATGAGAAAAAACATAATGCAATTCAAGCAAGCACAAAATGAACCTTTCTGGAAATATCTTGAGCGTTTCAAAGATCTCCTTGCCCTATGTCCCCATCACGGCATAGAGAAATGGCGGCTATGCCAGATTATCTATGATGGATTAGATTACCAAACGAAAACACTTTTAGAATCCTTGTGCCAAGGGGAATTTCTGAAGAAAGATGAACATCAGGGGTGGGATCTCTTTGAAACCCTAGCTGAGAAAACCATTCAGTGGGAGTCATGCCCTGATAAACCGACTCCCACCACTTCCAGAACTGGTACACAATCCAAAGAATCCTCTCTAGCTTCAGAAACCAAGATCACACAATTAATAAAGAGGATAGAGTTGCTTGAGTCAATAGGGAATTCTGTGGTCAACCAGGTCAACCCATTGCCTTTGATTAGACCAGGTTGCACCAAATGTCAAGACCTTAGCCATGTTGTTGAGGAGTGTCCATTGTATCAGCCCCCATTTCAGGAGAACATGAATGCAACTTTTACCAGACCTCCATACTCCAGCACTTACAAGTCAGGATGGCAGAACCATCCAAATTCTTTATGGAGTCAGTCTGGTACTGAGCATCATATGCCACCACTTCCATATCCAAACAATGCTCAGTTTCATCCATCCAGTTTCGATCAAGATTCACTGTATGTTCATCCATCTCACAGTCCACCACAGTCATATCAGAATCCACCACCATATTACCAATCACAGTTCCAATCTCCATATCCTCAACATCCACCCCAAAATAATTCTGAAATATCTGAGTTGAAACAAATGATAGAAACCTTAACAAAGAACCAGCAACAGGAGTTGAATGAAATGAAGGTCCAGATCAAGCAATTGGCTGAGAATCAAAAAGGACTGTTCTTAAGCCAGCCATTGCTAAATCCCAAAGTTGAAAATTCAGGACCCAGTCACTGTCATGCCATTCACACCCTGAGATCTGGTAGACAAGTTGACAATAAGGTTTCTAGTCCACAATCTCATCCAGTACCAAAGTCTACACCTCATGTCCAAATGCCACCAACTTTTGACAACCCATCCTCTAGTACAGAGCCATCCACTTCCAAAGCCAAGGGGAAGAAAAGGTAGATGAGCAACCTTATAAGCCTAGAGTACCATATCCAAATAGGCTTCTAAATAATAAGTCAAATGCTCACATGGAGAAAATAAAAGAAACATTCAATAAGGTCCAAATCAATGTCCCTCTTCTTGATGCCATTCAACAAGTGCCATCATATGCCAAATTTTTGAAGGAAATGTGCACCAAGAAGAGGAAGACCCAAGTCCCTAAAAAAGTCTTCCTTGCATCATCCATCAATGAGCTGCTCACTGGTCCAATTCCTGTTAAGTATAAAGACCCAGGGAGCCCCACCATTTCATGCATCATAGGACAGACTACCATCAATAGGGCACTTCTTGATTTGGGGGCCAGCATTAATCTCCTACCTTTCTCTGTGTACCAACAATTGGGGTTAGGTGATCTTCTCCCGACCCAAATGACCATTCAATTGGCTGATCGCTCTGTTACTAAACCCAAGGGGGTAATTCAAGATGTCCTGGTCAAAGTTGGAGAATTCTTTTATCCAGTTGACTTTGTTGTCCTTGAAACAAAACCAGTATCAAATTCAAATCAAAGGGCACAAATTCCTGTCATTCTGGGTCGACCATTCCTGGCTACTGCAAATGCAATCATTAATTGCCGGAATGGATCAATGAGGTTGACTTTTGGTAACATGACACATGAACACAATGTCTTCCACACACAGCCTCACAAAACAAAAGATCAAACATTTGAGGTTAATTTCATTAGTAACAATTGTGAGGAGGAAGGTGAAGATCCAAAAGATGAGTCACAATCTTGTGATTCTCTTATCCGAGTACCCTTTCAAACGGGGAAAGTTGATTTGGATACTTTCACTTTCAATGAGCCAACTGAGACTGTATTTGAACCTCCAATTGATATATCATTTGAAGACTTGTTTGCTGATGAGATTATGTGCTTAGATGAGTCAACTCGGGGTAAGTTAGCTAATTGTCCACTGCCGGATGTTGACTTGAGCTTTGAAGAATTATATGGAGAGGAGTTAAAATTTCTAAACATTGGAAGTGATGAGATTCTGAGTAAGAGTGGTGATAAGGACTTTGAACGATGTGGTGGAAAGAGTATGAATGAAAATAACAACAAATTGAAACTGGAATCACCTAGGGTAAGAACAATTCAGACCGTTTCCCAATGGAATTCAAGAAAGAGAACACATTGGAACGATGGGAAACGGGCCAGAGGGAAGCGACCAAAAATCCAGGTGAGAGTTACATTTGTATATTCCTTGTAAATAATTTTTCCTACCTCTTACCTGTTTCATGCATACATTTACCATAATGCATTGAGGACAATGCATGAAATAAGTGTGGGGGAGGGTTTACTAACATAGGATACATAGGATTTTCTTTTCTTTATAGGATTTTTATTTTTTAGGACTTTTATTTTTCTTTTATTTTTAGATTTTATCTTTTTTCTATTTTAGATTTTATTTTTTCTAGATTTTCCATTTTCTTTTTAGATTTTGCTTTTCTTTTAGAAAAATATAAATAAAAAAAAATATAAATAAAAAAAAACAAAATAAAAACTTTTTGAAATAAGAGACAAAGTTTTGTTCTATTTTTAAGAAAATTAAGATGTATCTTAAAGATTAAGAAAGCCTTAATTATGACATCTTAAACCTAGTTGAAGTAATAGATCTTGTTTGAAATTATAGGCTAAGTAAGTAAAATTGGTGAGATATTATTATCTGGAATTTTTTGCCTTAGATAATATGCACTTTACACTTACACATTTCTTGGGATGGAGACAAAGACCAAAAATGCCATATAAATAATAAAAAAAAAAAAAGAAAGAAAAAAAAATATATATATATATATATAAATAAAGCATCACCTATTAAGCTGGGAAATTGTGCCTCAAGAAGCATGATTACTCACGCCTAACGGTGATCTCACTTATTAAGCTGGATAATTGTGCCTCAAGAAGCATGATCATTCACGCCTAACGGTGATAAAAAAATAATCCTCTTTAGTTTTGTGGCCTTTTCTACTCGAGACCTAAACCCGAGGGATGTTTTCTCATCTGGTGCCCTAAGACCGTCTGGTTTGGGAGTCATCGGTTAAAGGCTCGCTACAAGGGTAGATTAGAAAGCCTAAGAAAACTAAGGGATGAAAAAAAAGAGAAAAAGAAAAAAATATATATAAATAAATAAATGGCTTTATGGTTGGAGTTGAAATCCCGAGAAATCTTCACTTACACGGTGTGCATATTATCTAGGTTTTATGAAAGATAAAATATTCAATCCAATTTTGAATTCTTACCTTAATTAAAAACAAGATCTTGCATAGATACTAAGTTTAAGGAAGAATGATTATAGGTAGACTTATGACCTAGGATCACTTATATTTTCGCAAAAATAGTTCGTAAACATGTCTCTTATTCAAAATGCGTTTTCAAAATACTAACATTTGTCTTCTTTCTTTATGGATTTTGTGGGTGTAATCCGCTGAAAACCCTCAGGAGACAACACTCCTCCTCTAGGGTAACCTAGAGGTTTAACGGCTTGTTGCACATGCTCAGTGCAATCGCGTCACCTGCGAAAGTGGTGTAATAAACTTGTAGTTTAGATTTTCTTTTCTTTTCTTTGTTTTGCTCGGGACGAGCAAAAGAATAAGTGTGGGGGTGTGATTAGTATCCAATATTGCATATTTTACATCATAATTCCCATGCATAATACAAATAAATAAGTGATTTTTACTCCTCTTCTCTACTTATTTGCAGGTACACAATTAATGGAGAGATATTCAAATAATCACTTAATTAACACTAATTAAGTGATTAATTAAAAGATTAAAGATAAAGCCAAATCCAATCCAGATCTAGAGAGATTCGCGCAACAAACAGAGAATCCAAGTAGTCCACGTGGCTAACCAACTCTCAACTGAACTGTACCAGAAAGATCTGGACCAACGGCCCAGATCTGGCCGCAATCCCGCGGCAATCCGCGGCAAGATCATGGCCGTTGAGCCCCGGATTTTGTGGCAACCACCTTATCTCCAGAAGCTTCTCAGTTCTCCTATAAATACCTCACTTGGACCTGCGTACAGAGACTGATCAGAGAAGAGAGAGAGATTAGTTCATAGTTTTGTAATTTTGTTAGTTTTTTCTAGGTTTTTTAGTTCTCTCTATGATCTTCTTCCTCCCTAGATTTCATTGTAAAAGAGAGTGATTGTGAGAGAGAGAGCTTGTGTAATCAAGAGTGACACTTGAAGCAACAAGGATTGATCCATTCTCCATCCTCTACTTGAGCTTGATTCTAGTTTGTTTTCTTTCACTTTACTTGCTTTGTTAATTTCTAGCAATTTATTCATGCTTTGTTTTCTTTTTGTAATGGCTTGTAGTAGCTAATTCCTTTTCCATGTACTAGCTAACTACTACCTTGCTAACTTCTAGCTCATGTGTGATTGCTTTACTTCATCTTGCAATTTGTATGGTCTTCTCTTCTCCGATGGGTTTCTTTTCATTTCTTGGCAAGATCTAGTTGTAATTCTCCATATGATTCATGTGTGCCTCACTTGGAGCCTAGTCTTCGAACTAGTGCCTTGATGGAACATGGAGATGGAAGCACCAATATGCTATTTGATGTATAACTTCACTACTTCCATTAGTGAATGTTGTATGTTTTTTCATTTGCATCACTTGAGTGTAGCTCTTTTGATTCCATTAGTGAAAGTCCATTTGTAGGCCGATGACCATCTATGGAGGCTACAAGACAAGTCCAAGAATGAATCCCCATCATCCAAGTGGGAAAGTAATTAGACCACAAGCAAGACAAATACATGCCGATGAATCAACATGAGGCACGCATCACTATCACGGAGTTTAGTAAGTCTTTAGCAAGGTAGTTAAGGTTAGCTAGTCATGGATTTCTTTCATTCAAAGTTTTCTTGATTTTACTTTCTTTTTAGTTGTTAGTTCAAATCCATCTCAATCTTGATTCCTCCCGATTTTCACCATGAACATAGCCATCCTTTCTTTTATTTGTTTTTCTTTTGATTCTTTATTCTTTTGAAACATAGAAGAATTCTCGTTTCCTCTTCTCACTAGTATCGTGAAAGCTTCTATCGCTAGCTCTCCCTGAGATCCGACTCGGTATAGCCTTGTGCTATAGCGGAGATAAGAAAGGGTACATTGAACATCTTACATACATTTGTGGAGTAACAAGCACCGAGGTTGATTCTAAACCTTTCTCTTTTACATAATACTTGTGCTATACTTCACACTGCCCTTTCAATATCTGTATCAGCGGACTTTTGCAAGACTTCTATACTCTTTTCTAGATGTGATGTATCTTCAAGTGGTTGTTCTAGAAAAGGAGTGTAGGAATTTTGGTTCCCAAAACAACAAAAGTCATGGGTCAAATTGATAGAGTTAGAGATATTTGAATTGGTCAAAGGTAGAGAAGAGAGAGTTTCTTCATTCTTATAAATGTTGACCAATTTACTCAATTGTGTTTCCAACCTATCAATAGACTGAGAAGAAGATTTTTGAAATTGTAATGCAGACTCCTAAAATATTTCTATACTCTTTTCTAGACTTGATTTTTCTTCAAGTGAATGGTCCGGAAAGGCAGTATAAGAATCTTGGTTTTCGAAAGATAGTGAAGGTTGTGAGTCTAACATGTTTGGAGATTGAAACTTGGACTTACACAAGAGTTCTTTACTCGTTTTCAGGGCAAATGGTTATTCATTATGAGGAGGTAGCACTGAGTAAGACTCTTGAAAATATTGTGGAATTGGAGAGGCCATCATTTTCTGAAGTTGTCACTCGGCCTCCTGTAAATTGGCTTCTATACTCTTTTCTAACTCAGATTTTTCTTCAATTGGTGATTCTAGAAAAGGAGTGTAGGATGCAAAATTGGGAAATGAAGATTGTGAAAATTGTGAAAATTGTGGACAAGGTGGTGAAAATTGAACTCGGAGAAGGTGAATCCCCATTAACTCTGTGAAGAGTTGAAATTATTTTAAAAATTATAGTCATAAGATTGAGGGCATGGGTTGTATTGATTCGGATAAGGGCAACCCGGTGTATTTGGTTGGTTCATATTGTGAAAACCGGGTTGGAATTATTCGAATCGAATGGGGTCGGTGTGAAATATGGATTCATATTAGGATTGAAAGAATTATTATTGTTGAATTCCATTTCACAAACAATCACCACAAAAAGAAAAAGCAAACAAACAAATAAAAAGAAAGAAAAAGAATCAAAACCAAGCCTATACTAAGGTTAACCTAGACCTAGATGACTCCTAACTAGTCGATTACCCGGGGAGGTTGTTGCTTGAATCTGACCATAAGCTAATCGCCAGGTAGGGGCAAAATACGGTGGGAGGTATCCGCACGTAAGCAACGGGTCTTAATTATGCCAAACCACGGTATGTTCGAGGCGTAACCTCTTAATCCCCAACCTTAGACACTGATTTCACAAGAGTAAAATTCAAAACAAGTTCCACCCTCGGTCAATCTCTTAATGAGTCCGAGATGTCCCATGTCTCTAGGGGCCAACGTCTATCAAATTTTATTAGGGCTTGGGTTGTGTGAGTGGGAGTTGATTTTTCGGCTAAGGAAGAGTGATGAATCCCCACCTTATCTTGTATGGGTTTTACCCTTAAGTTCAATTCGTGCAAGTGTTAAATATGGAAAAGAATATAACATAAAGCAATAAATCATCCACGTGTTTGTCCTATGCTATATGCAATGCCATATGTACACCTCAATCCAGATTATAACAACAGAACAAAATACAGTATATTGGAATTGAATTGACACGTGCCTAAATACAAATGTCTAAACCGTTTTAAAAATGTCCAAATACCGTATTTTAGTTCTTTAGTTTATTGCGGTGTGTAGGCAATCAAAGCAGAAAAATAACAGCACAAATTCACTAGGCATTACAATATACACATTCCAGCACAACAAGATACACAATTATGACAAAATCGTCACGTTTCCGCGGCAAAAGTCACGTTTACGCGGATTTTCTTTAGAAGCTGGGTCCCTGCTTTCTAGAGCAGGAGATGCAAAGCTAGTGTTTGTTCTGTAATGTTAAGATCCTGTAAAGAATGTCCTGCACACCAAAACGAGAAGAAAATGTTAAAAAAACGTGAAATCAAAACCATTCCCATCCCCAGCAATGGCGCCAAAAATTTGATCGAAGCAGAACTAGCACTCTTAAAACGTGTTTTATGAAATCAATGAAAAGCGTGTATGTGCTAATGTTCCCTCAATACTTTCGTTATAGCATTGGCTCAACGGGTCGAATCCACAGGGACGGGAGGCGATAGAGGTATTAACAGTTTTTATTCATGTGTTATGTTAATAGTTCTTCTTTGTTAAAAGAATTAGAAAAAGGAAAGAAAAGAAAATCAAGCATGTGGTAGGTGGAGAGACGATAAAAAATGATGTAAAAACAAAAGAAAGTGATTTAGAAAACAAAATAGAAAAGAAGATGAAGCTTGTGGTAAAGAAAATGAAAACAAAGATGAATAAAGACGATGGTGAAAACAAATGATTTTTAAAATAAGATAAAAGAAAACTCATGGCTACTAACTACCAATTGCTCCACTAACCGCGCTTACCTCTTAGTGATAGTTGCTTCACATGGATCCTCGGCCATCACTAGTCCTTGGCTTCAAGTGATGATACAGAGCATGGCTCATAAGATTATTCTTCTACATTCAAACAACACATCCATACCACATAATAAGTTACAAGCTACTATTAAATCATCAAAATCGTTTAGAGATGAGCATGAAATAAAGAAGACATTGCAAGTTAGCAAGTTAGTGGGTTAGGTGTTAGCAAGTTAGAATGTTAGAACCCATCATCATGAGCCATCTATGGCTCTTGCAAGAGCAAGGCCTTGTAGAGGCTACTAGATTCATACGGATTATCAAGTAAGGGGTTCGATGGTTAGTGGTTAGTAGTTGATTGCCATGAGAAGAAAAAATTAGCCAAGCATCATGTAGAAGATGGAGAAGATTATAATGGAGAAGAAAGGAGGCACTTTTACATAAATTGTCACCATCTATTACATCAATCCCTCTCTATCTCTCTCTGAATCTCTCAGCCCTATTACAAGATCTAAAAATGAAATAAAAATACAAAAGATAAGAAAGGAAGAACACCTACACTAAAGATAGGGACGGAAGGCGATAGAAGCATTAACAGTTCTTATTCACGTGTTATGTTAACAGTTCTTCTTTGTTAAAAGAATTAGAAAAAGGAAAGAAAAGAAAATCAAGCATGTGGTAGGTGGAGAGACGATGAAAAATGATGTAAAAACAAAAGAGAAGTGGTTTGAAAAATAAAATAGAAAAGAAGATGAAGCTTGTGGTAAAGAAATGAAAACAAAGATGTACAAAGACGATGGTAAAAATAAATGATTTTTAAAATAAGATAAAAGAAAACTCATGGCTACTAACTACCAATTGCTCCACTAACCATGCTAACCTCTTAGTGATAGTAGTCTCACATGGATCATCAGCGATCACTAGTCCTTGGCTTGAAGAGACGATACGAGCATGGCTCATAAGATTGTTCTTCTACATTCAACAACAAATTCATACCACATAACAAGTTGCAAGAAACTATTAAATAATCAAAACCAGTTAGAGGTGAGCATGAAATAAAGAGGACATTGCAAGTTAGCAAGTTAGTGGGTTAGGTGTTGGCAAGTTAGAATGTTAGAACCCATCATCATGAGCCATCAATGGCTCTTGCAAGAGCAAGGCCTAATAGAGGCTACTAGATTCGTGTGAATTATCAAGTGAGGGGTTAGATGGTTAGTTGTTAGTAGTTAGATTGCCATGAGAAGAAGAAATTAGCCAAGTATCATGTAGAAGATGGAGAAGATTACAATGGAGAAGAAAGGAGGCACCTTTATATAGATTGTCACCATCTATTACATCAATCCCTCTCTATCTCTCTCTGAATCTCTCAGCCCTACTACAAGATCTAAAAACAAAATGAAAATACAAAATAAAAGAAAAGAAGAACACCTACACTACAGTACACTAAAGATAGAAACCCATGTCTAAAATAAAAACTTCCTGTGTTCAGGGAAAACTCTACAGTATTTATAAGCAAAGGGGATTTCTAGAGGACGAGACGGGGCCACGCGCAAAAATCGACGCGTGGCGCCACCATCTTGCCGCGAAAACGCAGCTATTGCTGCGTTTTCGCGGCAATACCAGGGACATAAGTCCCTGGTTTTGGTGTGTGGCTTCGTGTATCTTCTAGGACCTTCCTGGTATACTCCATTTCGGGTATTTTCATTCGTATTTTTAGTTGACGTGCACAAGGGTCTAGGTTCTATATATCTTCTAGAAGATCCCTTACTTGACCTCCAAGAATTGCAGATTTAATTACCCTAAAATGGGTTTAATTAACCTTTTATTACTCTTTTGCTCTTAAACTCCTCATTTATCTGCAAGAGAGACCAAAACACGGTTTAGACCGACATTTTATTCATAAATCGGTAGAAAAATGCGATATAATAATGCAGAATTGTAGACTAATTAAGCATCCCAGCACACAAATACTCACATCTAGATAAAGCAAGATTGTTATTGAAAACCGACGGGGTTATCAATGAACAATGTTTACAGTAGGTCCTGTGCATACCCGGGACCATGGCCTAAGATTGTTCTGTTGCTGAAGGATGGAACCTACCGCGAGGCATTTAGAAGGGTCTTATAGAATTCCTTTTTCAAGATGGTACCAGGAAGGAGGGAGCCACCGCTCTCCTCGGTTACCTGGAGGTCTTTAGGTCGAACTGAATGATTTAGTTGCAAAACATACCTAATATCACTGTAAACACAAACATATATTGGTATCCGTAGGTTTTTCCTGACCCGATGTAAGTTGTCCCTTTTTATAGTTTATTAAATAATTATCAGATTACGATAATGAGCAGGAACAAGTCAGGAGTATCAAAATACAATTGTATCAGGAGTCTAGTTTGTATTGGAATATATCAAGATGTAATCATGATGTTAGGTCATCGTTCCCTTTATCATGATAATTATGAGAGTCAGGCATGTCATGTCGGGTGTCAAGTGATAGCATGACAGGGGTGATATCAGGAAGGTGACAAGAAATAGCATGATAAATGTTAACACATCAAATATAAGCATATCAAGCAATACAGAAAAATAATACCAGTATAAGAGATCGGTATGAATACTAGAAAATCATGCACAACTCTTCACAACTATTAATAGAAGAATTAATAACTGGCAAGAAGATAATAAGCAAGCAAGCGAATATCCAAGCGGAACTAAGCAAACTGGCGGTACGAACAACAAACAGTGTTTAATCACTAGAGCGCTTGAAGAAGCTACTGGAATGACTCAGCTTAGAAGGTGAGTCTAGATTTTAGCAGAGTTCCGCTTAGACGAATCTAGTGATAAAGTGCTGAGCGCTAAGCATGCCTATTAGGTATAGTACGAGAGACCTGACGGTCTAAGTGTACTCCTCGTTCGAGGAAGTGGGCGAGAGCCTGGAGGCTAAAGTACGCTCGGGGTCTAAGCGCACTCTCGGTAGCTACCACAAAACCCATAAAGGGTGCAGGCCTAAAACTAATTAGGGAGCTAGCCTGGGAGCGGACAGAAACGCAGAGTCAGTACAAGGGTACCTGGACGAGATGTTAGTACCACATGAGCATACATAAACATGATAAGAACTTGACTACCTTGGAGTGGTGAAGCCTCCGGCTAAACGACCACGAAGGGTCGGCCACGTATGGAATAAAGCAGAATAAAACACATCACATGCATGGTATATGTAGTAAATTATAATAGTACAAACATTCGTCACAAGCATATACATGTACAATCCTAGGCACTCGACCACATATAAATACAATGGTACATCTCAATACAAAATATGAATACAAATACAATTACAGAACAAAATACAAGTCGACCCAATGAAGTAGGAAAACCCAAAATAAGGCGAGGACACTTTCCTAAATCTCTGAAAAGTTCGTGAAATCTAGAATACTAGAAACTCACGCACGCGCCATAATATATTAAAACAAATATAAATATTTTAGAGAGAGAATTAGAATAAGAGAGAGGAGAGAGAGGAGAGAAAGCAAAAGAAAGAGGGAAAGCGTGAGAGAAAGAGAGAGCTAGTGAGAGAAAGAGACATACAGAGAGAAAGAGAGAGCTAAAGAGAGAAAAATCTAATGAGAGAAAGAGAGAGCTAGAAAAAGAAATAGAATAGGAGAGAGAGAAATAGAGGAAGAGAGAGGAACGGAGGGACAAAGAGATAGTAGAAGGAGAGACAGTAGAGAGAGAAAATAGAGAGAAACCGGATGGAGAGACTGTAGAGAGAAAGCAAGAGAGAGAAGTTTGAGGCAGTGCCCCTTGCTTACGGCTAGAGCCAGGCCCTGGCCTGGACCACCCTTGGCACCGCCAGAGGTGGCATTCAGGGTGGTGCCGGCCAGGGGTGGCCACTGGCCACCCCAAGAAGGAGGGAGATGAGTGGGGAATTTGGGAAATTGGTAGTGGTTGGTGATAGATTGAAGAAGAAGAAGGAGTTGAAGATAGTGGTGGATTCGTGGTGAAATTGGAGGTAGGATGTTGAAATTGAAGAAGATGGGAGGAGGGAGAGTAAGATGTTATGGTGGTAGAGTTGGAGTGGAGAAGATGGTGGTGGCAATAGTTTTGATGAAGAAGAAGAAGGTGGAGATAGTGTTGTTGGTGTTGGAGATGAAGAAGAGGGGAATGGAGAGTTTGGGGGAGATGAGCCAGCACTGCCATCACCCTGGGGTTTCCACCGGCCGCTGGAGTGGGGCACGGGGCTTGGGAGTAGTGGTGCCGTCCAAATGGAGAAGAGAGAGGAAAAGAGGAAGTAGAAGGAAAAGAAAAGAAAAAAGGAAAGAAAAAAGAAAAAAAGAAAGAGGAAAGAAAAAAGAAAAGGAGAAGTGACTGAGGGGATGGGGGAGTAAATATGTGGAGTGGCTTTGGCAGGTGATTGGATGGGGGGAAAAAGAAAGAAAGAAAGAAAGAAATGAAAATATTCCAAAAATAATAATATTATAATAATGCTGAGAAAATTGACTGTTCCAGAAAAATCCCCAAAAATACTCAGAGATAGAAACAATCACCCTGAGAAATAATATGAAATCAATTTTTAGAAAAAAATTCTATTTTCAAATTAAAATTCTTGGAATCAACCAGCGATGTTGGCTGACACCAAATCTGGCCAAGTTATGATAAATTTAAAAAATGCTCCAAAAATATATTAAGATAAAAAATATGATTGTAAGAGATAATACGAAAGTAAAATTTATAAATTTAACTCTATTTGTAAATTTAAAATCCTGAAATCGACTAGCGATAACGGTCAACACCAAAACCGGTCGAACTTTGTTAAATTTAGAAAAATTTCAGAAAATGCATTAAAGCAGAAAATATGATTCTAAGAAGTAATGTGTATGCAGAATTTAAAAATTAAACTCCAATTATAAATTAAAAATCCTGGAATCGATAAATGATACGGTCGATACCGATTTTGAAGATTTTATAAATTAATTTGAAAAAATTCCATAAAATCATGAAAAATCTAGAATAATGAAAAATGATGTTTGATATTGTAATTGGTCAAACCTAACATTTGAAAAGAGTAGATCAAGTAATACACTAGGATCGGGTCCTAGTTCAAACTAGAGCTCACTCCTAGTCCATGAATTCAGATCCAAAGCAAAACAATTATATAGATAATCTTAAAACAAAAAATAAATACGAAAAGTAAAGAGAAAATATGATCAAAAAATCAAATATGCAACTAAGTACATATTCCGGAAAAGGGGTGTTGCAGTTGGCACTGGTTTAGGTCATGTGGGAATATCCTTCAGAAATTGTCGAAGCCATTATGCTTCTTCTCTAGCCTTATCCATGGCTAAAATTCTGATTCTACTATGGAACGGGATACGTAAGTTTGTTTGAAGGACTACCAAGTATTGCCACACCTTCGAGAGTAAAGATGTATCCATTAGTTGATTTTGATTTCTCAGAATCTACAATCCAGTTTGCATTACTGTACCATTCAAGTACACGTGGATGTTTCCCATATCTCAACGCATATTCCTTGATATTAGATATGTAGCCTACTACTCGTAGTAGGGCAGTCCAATGATTATTACTAGGATTATAGTGTATATTCTTAATTTGCTTTCAGAGTAAGCAATAACGGGTCTAGTGCATTTCATTAAATATATTAGACTTTCGATGATTTGAGAATACTTCCAACTTTCATGTTCCATTTCCTGTATTCTTGCGAAGATAGATATGTGAGAGAAAAAGATTTGTATTCTCTTTTATTCTATGTTCCTTGAATCTTTCCATCATTTTATCCACATAATAAGATTGAGATAGACTGATTCCATCTGGTTCTTAAGTAATTTTATTTTCTAAAATTACATCAGTAACCACTAGACCCTTCATGTCAAAATTGTTGAACAACATCCTTTTTGTGGAGTTAATAACCCCAATATTAGTTTCGAGTATCAATATGTCATCTACAAAGAGACATATAATGATATATGCATTTTCAAATGTTATAGTGCAAACAAACTTCTCGCATTAATTTATAGTGAATCATTTTTGATCATGACACTATCAAATTTCTCATACCATTATTCTGGAGCCTGTTTTAGACTGTGTAGAGATTTGATCAGTTTACACACTTTGTGTTCTTGACCCTTGACTATAAAGCCATCAAGTTGCTCCATGCATATTTTTTTCATTTAATCCGCCATTCTGGAATGCATTCTTGACATCCATTTGATGGATATCGAAGATATGTAATGTTGCAATCGCAATTAACATCTGAACCGTTGTTATTCTTGTTACGAGTGAATAAGTATCAAAGTAGTCAAATTCTTCTTTTTATCGATAATCCTTAGTTACGAACCTAGAATTGTACTTATCGATTGATCCATTGGGTTTTAATTTTCTTTTGAAAAATTCACTTACTCCAGATCGATCTAGTACCAGAGGGCATATTTGTAAATTTCAAGTATGGTTACGTAGGATAGATTCTATTTCGTTATTTACTACTTCTTTCCTATTTGTGCTCTTGGGGTAAACATAGCCTCCTTAAATGTTTGAGGCTCGCTTTTAAGCACATATTGTAACAACCCGCTCCCGAAATACGTACTTAGTTGCGTATTCAGATTTTTTAATCATATTTTTGATTTACTTCCTATATTTATTCTGTATTATGAATTATTCATATGATCGTTTTGCCTTGGATCCGAATTCGTGGACTCGGAGTCAGCCCTGGTCTGAATTGGGGACCCATTCCTAGGGTGTTGCTCGATTTGGTCTTTTTGGTATTCAGATTTGACCAATTCCAACATTATTTTCTAATATTCTAGATTTTTTATAATTTTCTGGGATTTTTCTTAATTTAATTGAAAATCTTCAAAACCGGTGTCGACTAATACCACTGACTGATTCTCAGATATTTAGTTTACAAACAGAATTAAATTTCTAGAAATATCATTTCACATTATTTCTTAAAATCACATTTTCTATTTAAATACTTTTTTTGAGAATTTTCTGGATTTATCAAAATTCCTCCAGATTTGGTGTCGGCCAGTATCGCTAGTTGATTCCAGGATTTTCAGTTTACAATTAGAATTAAATTTTGAATTTCGCTTTCAATATCTTCTTAGAATCATATTTTCTTCTTTAATACATTTTCTAGAATTTTCTAAATTTATCAAAATCCGGCCGAACTGGTGTAGATCGATATCGATAGTTGACTTCAGAATTTTTAATCTAAAAATGAGACTTTATTTTTGAAAACCAATTTCATATTATTCCTCAAGATGATGTTTTCTATCTCTTGGAATTTTTAGGGATTTTTCTGTAGCAGTCGACATTTCCCGACTTTAGTTTAATATTATATTTTTGGAGAATCTTTGTCTTTCTTTCTTTCTTTCTTTCCTTCCTTATCTTTTTCTTTTCCTACTGATTTCACCTACCGCCACCTCACCTCCCTTTCATTAACTCCCCTCTCCTATCCATCACCTTCATCCATCCTCCCCTTTTTCTTTTTCTGTTTCTTTTTCTTTTTCTTTTCTTTTCCCTTAACTTTCTTTCTTTCTTCTCTTCTTCTCCATTCTCTTCTTCTTCTTCTCCAATTTTGGCCAACACCCAAACCAGCGTCCCCTCTGGTGCTCTGGCCACCGTCGTCGGCGAGGAGCCCCTCCCAACTTCAGCCATCTCTCCCCTATTTCCTTCCCTCTCCACTATTTCCAAAACCAACACCCCCACCTCCGTCTTCTTCCTCCACAAAATCACCACCATCTCCTTCTTCTTCTTCTTCTTCCTACAATCACCACCACAAACCTATCTCCACCAATCCACCACCTAAACACCACCCTCATAACACCCTACTCCTCCTCCCATCTCCTTCAATTCCTCCACCACCACCAAAATCACCATCTCCACCACCACCACTACTTTTCTTCATCATCAAACCCAAAACTCCCCCTTTTCCCCTCTCTTCTTTGGAGTGGCTGGCGCCACCCCAGACCTGCGCGCCGCCGGCGGCTGTGCGCGGCCAGGGGGCCCCCTGGCCCCCTGTACGTGAGCTGAGGAGGGGCAATCCCCCCTCTCTTTTCCCTCTCTAACTCTCTCTCTCTCTCTGTCTCATCTCTCTCCCCACGTATCTCTAGCGGACTCTCTCTCACTCCAATCCTCTCTCTCTCCAGTTATCTCTTTTTGTCGTATCTCTCTCTCGTAGTCCTTCTCTCTCTTTCCAGCTCTCTCTCTCTGTTTCTTTCTCTCCCCTATCTTTCACTTTCATCTCTTTCTCTCTAGTTCTATCCTTCTCTCTAGTCTCTCTCTAACTCCCTCTTCTCTCTCTAGACTTTCTCTCTCTAAATCTCTCTTTCTCTATCTAGCTCTTTCTCTCTCCTCTCTCTCCTCTTCTCTTTTTCTCTCTAAAAACTAAATATATATATATTAATTTATATTTTAATTGTATTTTATGGCGCGTGCGCAAGTTCCTTGGATTCTAGAGTTTTCGACTTTTCTGAAAATTTAGGCGAGTGTCCTCGCCTTTTTTTTGAGTCTGCCCGCTTCGACAGGTTGAGTTATGTTTTAGGATTTATGTATTTTATATTGGGCGGTGCCCCTATATTTGTATGTGGTCGAGTGCCCTTGATTTATATGTATATGCCTGTGATGATTGCTTGTACTAGGTAGATTAATTTTTGTACATATACTATGCCTGTGATGTGCGTTTACTGCTTTATACCATGTGTGGCCGACCCTTCGTGGTCGTTAGGCCCCAAGCTCTCTATTTGGCCTCCGGGCCCTATCAGCTTTTGGGCTTTCTACTCAACATTCAGGCTTCACTACTCCACGGCAGTCTAGATAGTCTCACACTTAAATGTATGCTCGTATGGTACTAGCATCTCGTGCAGGTACTCTTGTACTGACTCTGGGTTTCTGCCCACTCCCGGCTGGCTACCTAATTATTCTAGGCATGTACCCTTATGGGTTTCATGGTAGCTACTGGAGTGCGCTTAGACCCCGAGCGTACTTTAGCCTCCGGACGCTTGCCCACTACCTCGAAGAGAAGTGCGCTTAGACCAACAGATCTTTCAGCTCCGCCTGGTAGGCATGCTTAGCGCTCAGCGCTTTACCACTAGATTCATCTAGGCGAGATGCTACCAAATTTTCTACTCGCACTTTAGGTCGAGTCATCCCGGTAAGCTCGTCAGGCGCTCTAGTGTTAAACACTGTTTGTTATTCATACCTCCAGCTTGCTCAGCTCTGCTTGATTGTTCTCAGCTATTATTCTAACACTTGCCACGTACATACTTGTTATGTTAACACTTGACATGCTATTACTCGATACCTGTCATTTACATGCTAATATCTAGCATCTGTCTGTATCACTTGACAACTGATGTGTTATCACCTGACACCCGACATGCTACTGCTTGATAATTGCTCCTTGTTATGACATGACTAGTCACTACCTAATATCACCCTCTTGTCATGCTATTACTTGTCACCTGACTGATATCAACCTCTTGTCATGCTATCACTTGACTCCCGGCATGATATACTTGACTCTTATTATTATCACGATAACGGGAATGATGACCTGACACCTTGATTACAACTTGATATATTTCAGTACAAATCGTACTTCTGATACACCTGTATTCCCGATATTCCTGACTTGTTCCTGCTTATTTCAGAAATTTGATAATTATCTAATAAATTATAAAATGGGACAACTTATATCGGGTCGGGGGAAACTTTCGGTATCAATTCATGTTCAGATTTACAGTGGTATTAGTATGTTGTGCAACTAAAACTTCCGGTCTGACCTGAGGGCTTCCAGGTGGGGGAGTTCTGGCTCCCTTCTTCCTGGTACCATCTTGAAAAGGGAATTCTATAAGACCCTCCTATAGGCTTTGCGGTCGGTTCCATACACTTGCCATGGAACACCATGGACCATGGTCCCGGGCATATACGAGACCCATTGTAAACATTATTCGTTGATACCCCCGTTGGTTTCTTATAATAACCTTGTTTTACTCAGATGTGGATATATGTGTGCTGGGACGCTAGTTCACATATCTAGACATCTGGGTAAGACGAGTGATAATAATAATAAAAGATGCCAACTATGTATCCGTTGTATGCTTTGACAAGTATGCTTTCATCGGATTTTACATCGGATTTCTGGTTTATATCATTACTATATTATACCTACTCATATCCTGTTTTACCACTTATGTTCTACTCTACCAGTCTCTTGCTCTTATCTTATTATACCATGTGTATTCCCTGCTTAATATCACTTGCTATATATCTACTTGCTCTTGCATGTTTGTGCTCACGACATGATTTTCAATGCATGTTTATGATTCGAATTTATCGATACATGTGTTATTATCTTCGCACGCCACTTGGCATTATCATCACCACTCGCTGGGGAGTTCTGACTCCCCTTGATCCTCACGTCCAGGTCTCAGAGCTGGAACTTATGGATTCTCCCAGTTATGGATCTAAGAAGTGCAGCGGTAACATGGATCATCAGCAGACCATCTAAAGCCCCATCCTTCCAGCCCCTCTGCACGTCTCTCGAGTTTTCCTTCTGTAAACTCGTGAACGCTTTTTGTACTATTCATACTTATATATCTCCTTGTATTCTCACATTTGCACCTATCGGTGATGTAATATTGTATCACGTCTGGTGATAACTTTGTAATTGTACTCATATGTTGGAATGTATAATGCACCACATGCTTCTGTACTATGATTCTTTCTTGTACTAATGCTTAGCATATACACGTGAGGGTATTTCTGACCTGTGCATATACATCACAGTAACGTCTTCGTACCCGGGGGATTGGGGCGTTATAGGACGGTATCAGAGCCTAGGCTCTCACATCCTCAGTACGTCCAGACAGCAAATTAATGGTAAAGAAATTTATAACTGGAATGCATGGATCCCTTTTATACAGTCCAACTATAAGTACATAGTTACCTATTCTTTCTTGATCAGCCCTTCCTTTGATTCCTAATCCTTTCCATCTTTACACTCTTTTGGTTTTTCGTAACCTTTATACTAACTTAAGATATGGATAGACTAGAGAGGTAGCAGCTAGTTCTGAATGAAGCTATTATATGATCTTTTCGGTCAACTCTATGATGCTCGGGTATTCTCAGAGTTGATCCACGATCGGGTTATCTTTCAGAAGTCAGTAGTCAGGATTCTCTACGAGTATTCTATATTCTTGGCTATATCTTTCAGCCAGGTATTCGAAATTCTTAATTATCGATCTTCGTTATTATGCTCAGTATTATCAGGGTTTTCTTTATCTTAAGTATTCTGGCTTATTCTCGGAGAGCTATCAAGCATGCAGTACTGCTAGAGTTCTATTGCGTGTTATCAGGTCAGTATTATTCTGCATAGTTTAAAGATTTATGCAGTAGGAAGTGGAAAAGATGTCTATATTCTGATTATTGTTCAGTCGAATTGAAAGCCCTACCTGTAGTGATTCATATCTTGATGGGTATAATTCTCATCCATGTCCTCTTTGTGTTCATTTTACCCCTTATAAAAAATTGCGACACAATTTTTATAAGGTGGATGGAATATAACACCCCGCTCCTAGAAAACGTACATAGTTGCGTATTCAGATTTTTCGATCGTATTTTTCAACTTACTTATTGTATTTGTTTTGTATTATGAATTATTTATATGATCATTTTGCCTTGGATCCAGATTCGTGGACTCGAAATCAGCCCTAGTCTGAACTAGGGACCCGATCCTATGGTATTGCTCGATTTTGTCCTTCTGTTATTCAAATTTTACCAATTTTAGTTTCAAACATCATTTTCCAATATTCTAGATTTTCTATGATTTTTTGAGATTTTCCTGAATTTAATTGAAAATCTTCAAAACCGGTGTCGACCAGTGCCGCTAACTGATTCTTGATTTTTTATTTTACAAACGGAGTTGAATTTCTAGAAATAGTTTTTCACATTATTTTTTAATATCACATTTTTTATCTAAATACTTTTTTTAAGAATTTTCTGAATTTATCAAAATTCTAACGGATTTGGTGTTGGCCAGTATAACTAGTTGATTCCAGGATTTTTAGCTTACAATTGGAATTGAATTTCTGAATTTCGCTTTCACATATCTTCTTAGAATCATATTTTCTTCTTTAATACATTTTCTGAGATTTTTCTAAATTTATCAAATCCCGCTGAACCGGTGTAGACGACGGTTGACTTCAGAATTTTTAATTTGAAAATAGGATTTTATTTCTAAAAACAAATTTTGTATTATTCCTAAAGATGATGTTTTCTACCTCTGAGAATTTTTCGGAATTTTTCTTTAATAGTCGATATTTTTCGACTTTATTTTAATATTATATTTTTGGAGAATCTTTCTTTTCTTTCTTTCTTTCTTTCCTTCCTTATCTTTTTCTTTTCCAACCGATTTCACCAACCGCCACCTCACCTCCCTCTTATCAACTCCCCTCTCCCATCCATCCCCTCCATCCATCCTCCCTTTTTTCTTTTTCTTTTTCTTTTTCTTTTTCGTTTCTTTTTCCTTAACTTTCTTTCTTTCTTCTCTTCTTCTCCATTCTCTTCTTCTTCTTCTTCTCCATTTTTAGCCGACGCCCAAACCAGCGCCCCCTCTGGTGCTCCGACTACCATCGCCAGCGAGGATCCCCTCCCAACTCTGGCCATCTCTCCTCCATCTCTTTCCCTCTCCACTATTTCCAATACCAACACCCTCACCTCTATCTTCTTCCTCCACAAAATCACCACCATCTCCTTCTTCTTCTTCTTCTTCCTACAATCACCACCACTAACCCATCTTCACCAATTCCACCACCCAAACACCACCATATTCCTCCTCCTTCCCCCAACTCCTTTAATTCCTCCACATCACCACAAAAATCACCATCTCCACCACCACTACTTTTCTTCATCATCAAACACAAAACTCCCTCCCTTTTCCCCTCTCTTCTTTGGGGTGGCCGGTGCCACCCTGGACCTGCGCGCCGCTGGCGCATCGCCAGTGGCTATGCGAGGCCAGGGGCCCCTGTGCGTGAGCTGAAGAAGGGCGACTGCCCCCTCTCTCTCTCTTCCCTCTCTAACTCTCTCTTTCACATCTCTCTCTCCCCCTGTATCTCTAGTCGACTTTCTCTCACTTTTGTCCTCTCTCTCTACTGTATAAACTCTCTCTATCCAGTTCTCTCTCTTTCTGCAGTCCCTCTCTCTTTCCAGCTCTCTCTCTCTCTCTCTCCAGTTCCCTCTCTTTCTACAGTCCCTCTCTCTTTCCAGCTCTCTTTCTCTCCGTTTCTCTCTCTCCTCTCTCCTCTCTCTTTCATCTCTTTCTCTCTCTAGTTCTCTTTTTGTCTCTAGTCTCTCTCTAACTCTCTCTTCTCTCTCTTCTCTCTTTCCTCTTCTCTTTCTCTCTCTAAAACTATATATATATTTATTTACATTTTAATTTTATTTTATGGCGCGTACGCGAGTTCCTGGGATTCCAGAGTTTTCAGCTTTTCTAGAGATTTAGGCGAGTGTTCTCGCATTTTTTTTAGTCTACCTGCTTTGACGTGTTGAGCTATGTTTTAGGATTTATGCATTCTGTATTAGACAGTGCCCCTGTATTTTTATGTGGCCGTATGCCCTTGATTGTACATGTATATACCTGTGATGATTGCTTGTACTAGGGTAGTTTAATTTCTGTACATATACCATGCCTTTGATGTGCGTTTACTGCTTTGTACCATGCGTAGCCGACTGTAATGCCCCGATCTCGCGGATACAGAGACGTCACTGCGACGTATATACGCAGGTCAGAAATGGCCTCACGTATATATGTTAAGCATCAGTACATGTAAGAATCAGAGCGCGGAAGCACAATGGTAATATACATTCTAACAGAAAAGTGTAAGTACATGGTTATCACAGAAAGTGATACAATATTATCAGAATATTACATCACTAGAAAATACAAAAGTATAATACATGAAGAGATATATAAAAGCTGAGAGGTGCTCACGAGTAGCAAGAGGGGTCTCGAGAACCAAATAGGAAAGAAACTGGGAGGAAGAGTTGCGGAGATGATCCAAGCTTCTACTGCACTCCGATAGTCACAGAAGGATCCGCTGCGTACTCTGATCAGCTACAGTAAGGCCACCAAGGTCCGGTCTCTAAGATCTGGACATGAGAATCAAGGGTTGTCAGACGCAACCCCGTGAGTACATATAATAAAGTCAAATGGCGTGTATCACAGACATACGTGTACATAATCAAGTGATGTGGTCCAGGTACAAGCAATAACAAGTAACATAAAGGAACGACAGTAAATCATGTAGATCGATAAATCTGAAACTGAAAACATGCATAGAAAGCAGTATGAAGAGAATAGGTACATATAAACATGTTGCGAATAAGTTAAACATGCGATAAATACAAGTATGGACAAAACTAGCTGTGCAAGCTCAGATTATGGATTCACCGGACTGATACGTCAAGGGGATAATTCAAATAAGAAAACCCTCATCTATATACCACATATCTCATGTCGCCATTATCTGAGCTTATACAACTTGAGTTGCCCTAAGAGTAACAGAACTATAGTGTGTTTGGAGTAATCATCATATGTCATAAAGTAGGGTGTCAACTTAGGGCATAACACTATAATTGAAGAATATAAAGGTGTTGCATTTTAATTTATCAAATAATAATAATCAGTGCCGTTTGATATTTTAATCGCCTCCCTACCAGCGCCTCCATCACCGATAGTCCATACTAGAGTTCGCACTCTGTAGAACTTACCCGGGTCTGATATGTGAGTACCAAGACCCGAACAAAGGAGAGACCAAATATCACATGTTCTTAATATTATTACTGTTTGGTTGTTATGTTCTTATGCTATTCTTGTCCCTTTCCCACTGGCGTCCCACAATACCGACAGTTCACGCTGGAGCCCACACTTCCAGTATAACTCATCCGAACTCTGATATGCAGTTACCATTATTCAAATAGGGGAGAGACCAAATAACACATGCTCCAGGTGTTATCATTGTACAGGTATGTGTAGGTGTTAATAGGCACTGAGAATGCTTATCACACTAACACCAGGCGGCACAGGCAGGAGGAAGGAAGTAGCCCTATAAATTCAAGAGGTGGCCCCCACAGATTCAAGAGGTGGCCCCCCACCACGTGTGTGGTGTGGCACTTTGCTCTGAGGGTTAATTCAGGAGGTAGCCCCATAGATTCAAGAGGTGACCCCCCACAAATTAAAGAGGTGGCCCCCACCACGTGTGTGGTGTGGCACTTTGTTCCGTGTGGGGAATGGATTCTAGAGGTGGCCCCCATAGATTTAAGAGGTGGTCTCACCACGTCTGTGTGGCACTTAGCTCCGTGTGGCACTTAGTTCCATTCAGGATCCGCCGGACGCTAGCATGATTGTGGGATACATTCTCGTGATCCCGACACCAGGCATGCTCTGCCGGATGCTGGTCTGACGTGCTATTAACAAGAGTAACTGTGCAGGGAAAAGGAGTACAGGGGGTACAAGAGTTCAGGAGTATAGGGGTTCAGGAGTACAGGAGCACTAGATGTCTGGTAGTAATATAATAATCATGTCAAAGTCTCTGTAAAAGTGATAATCATGAATATGCCAGGTAATACAGGAATAATAGTATCCAGTCAGGGGTCACAATATCAAGTCAAGTGCTAACATGTCAAGTACTGGTGTCGGATATCATGTGTCAAATATAGCATGGCGAGTACCGGTGTCAGATATCATGAGTCAAATATAGCATGGCAAGTACCGGTGCCAGATATCATGGGTCAAATATAGCATAGCAAGTACCGGTGTCAGATATCATGTGTCAAATATAGCATGGCAAGTACCAGTATCAGATATCATGTGTCAAATATAGCATGACAAGTATCAGGTGTATACATGTCAGGATCAGGTAACTAATATGTTTGTGAGAGTCACAACATTAAATATCAGGTATCAACCGGTCACATAACATGGTACAGGAGAACGGTATAAATATTTCAAACTCTTCACAACCAAATTTATAATAATAAATTTATCTTTTAATTAGCTTTGCGAAGCCGAGTAAAGCTGAAGCAGATCTGGCATTACTCGGTATAATACCAGTTCGACAAAGTATACTAACGGCCGACAGCTATTTATAAAACATGATAATTTTAGAAATCACTTATATAATATATACCAACTTGCATAAAGGGACATCATATATTTAAAGCAAGATAATAATTATTAGACATCAAATGATGGTAATAAAGTAAGAAATGTACTCGCATATCTTATATCAACTAGCATACGATACATCATGTATAAAAAGCAAGATAACAGTTATTAGGCATGTAACGATGATAGCAAGGTATAAAACATCACAAGAGATGTACTCACCTAATACCGGAATGAGATACCGGGTTAAAATCTGAGAAGTTCACGAACCAATGCGAGCAAGCCACTAGCCCATATTATTAAAATATATACCTATATATTATATTATAATTATTAGAGAGAGAATGAGAGAGGAGAGAGAGAGTGTGTAGGGTATTTTTAGAAGAGGAAAATAAGAATTAAAGGGGAGGGGTATGATTGAAATTATGGGGAAGTAATTCGAAATGAAGGGGAGGGTATTTAGGGGATGTGATTTAAAATGGGTATACTTTAGGAAAAGAAAGAAAGAAAAAAAAAAAAAGAAAAGAAAAGAAAAGAAAGATTAAAGAAGGAAGAAGAAAGAAAGAAATGGAGGAGGGAGGGATTTGGTGGCCGGCGGCCCTGGCGGCGATGGCAGCGCTGGAGGTGGGGGGTGGCGCGGCTTCCCCTGGGAGGGGAGAAGGGGGTGGTTTGGTTGTTGGTTTGGTTGATGTTGTTGGTGAAGTTGTTGTTGGTGGTGGTGTTGGTTGGTTGTTGTTATGGTTGTGGTGGTTGTTAGAGGTGGTGAAGAGTTAGAGGAGGAGGAGGAGGTGATGATGGGGTGGTGAGAGTGGTAGAATTGATGGAGATGGTGGTTAATTTTGGAGAAGGAAAGGAAGTGGTGGGAATGGGTTTGGCTGAAATTGGAGACGATGGAGTGATGGTTGGATGAAAAGGAGGTGGTGGAGTGGAGGGGGTGTGGGGGAGGTGGTGGCCGACGACTAGGGGAGCGGCGGCGGTGGCGGTGATGGTGGAGGCGGCGGTGGTAAAGTGGGAAGTGGTTTGGTTTTGGTTGAATGAGATGGAGTTGAAATGGAAAGGAGAAGGAAGGAGAAAGGGTTTTAATGGAGAGAGGAGGAGGAGGATGTGATGATGAAAGGGGATGGGGGGAGATGGGCTGCAGTAGCAGCCCATCATACCCTGCTGCTACTGCTGCTGCGGCTGCGACTGCGGCTGCGGCAGGGGCAGGGGTAGGGGAGCAGGGCATAGAGGTGGAGTCTGGGGGAAGAAAAGAAAAGAAGAAAAGAAAAATAAAGGAAAAGGAAGAAAATAAGGAAAAAAAGAAAATAATAAAAAAATTTATTAAATAATTAATTTATTAGAATATCCTAGGAGTATAAAGTAGGGGAGTGGAGATGAAAAAAGTAAGAAAAGAAAAGAACAATAATTAATATTATTATTTTAATAGTGCAAAAATTCACTGTTTTAGATACGTTCTAAAAAGTTCTCAAAAATATTAAATATTATTTTAAGTTTCCCGGTTAAATTGGATTCGAGAAATTAGATCTGATTTTCAAATTAAAAATTCTAAAATCTTCCAGAGATACCGGTCGGCACCAAAATCGGTCAAATTTTGATAAATTTAGAAAAATCACAAAAAATATATTTAATAGAAAAATGAAATTCTAAGAAGTAACGTGAAACCTATTTTTAAAAATTCAATCTTGTTTGAAAACTAAAAAAAATCTAGGAATCAGTCAGCGATGCCGACCGACACTAGTTTTGGAGATTTTGCAGAAAAATTCTAAAAAATTTTAGAAAATCATGAAAAATCTAAAATATTAGGAAACAATGTCTGAAAATAAAATCGGTCAAATTGGACTACTAGAAAGGTTAAATCGGGCAGCAGGCTAGTATCGGGTTCCAGGACCGGGTCAGGCTGACTATAGGTCTGAGAATTCAGATTCGATGCACAATAACATAAGCAATCACACCCCAAAAACACATACTAGAAGAAAATTGAATTAATACGGTCGAAGAAATTTGGGACACGAATCTGGGTACGTATATCGGGATTAGGGTGCTACAATCTACCCACCTAACAAAAATTTCATCCTCGAACATTCTATAAGGAGGAAGATGAACAAGGAAGAGATTACAGTCAAGGATCATAATATGATAAAGTGTGAAAAGGATAAGAAAGATTACCAACTCAGGACACAAAAGGTTGGGGAATAGCGGTCACAGTGAAATCATCAGGGCTTCTGATCTGGGTACTGAGCTCGTTGCTGGTGGGGAGGGAATGGAGCTCTTTTGGTAACGGGCTCGGGGTTCCTTCCCGGCGGTGGTGCTGGAAGGGCTAACCGAACTGGTGTGGCGTTCCTTAGCTTCTTAAATGGACACTCAACCATCGAATGATCCTCGGATCTGCATTTAAAACAGGAGCCACTTGCTATCTGGAAATTTTGATGTAAGTGTCTGGGCCTCCGACAGTACCCGCATACTATGGTTAGCGGGGCACCAATGAGTTTGACTGAGTCTCCTCTGTCCATCTGTTACAATGATTGCTTTGCTGACTCAATCTGCTTCTGACTCCTATTCTTCTTCTCTAGGCCCCATTCTACTTCACGGGCAATAGAGAGAATCTGAGAGTACGTCTTAAACTGCTGAGGAATAAAAAACAACTGGATATCCATCTTCAACCCCTGTTGAAATCTGCTGGCCCGCTTCTCTTCATCGCTCAATATGTAGGGTTTAAATCGACCGAGTCTCAGAAATTTAGCAGCGTACTCATCTGCAGATTGGTTCAACTGCTACAATCTGATGAACTACTCTTCCATCTCTTTTTAAGCCGTTACCGGGAAGAACCTCTGGTAGAAACCCTTCAAAAACTGACCCCAAGTAACAGGTTTTTTCAATCTTGCTTCTTCCGCCAGCCACTAGGTTCTGGCCACACCTTTTAGCTATATCTTGGCCACTTCCACCTGGTCTTCATCAGGGATCCGAGCTGCCTTGAGAAGATCTGTTGTATCCATCATCCATTACTCTGCATCCAATGGCCTTTCGGTACCAGAAAACACGGCAGGTTGCAGCCTCCTGAAATCGGACAAATTCCCTGGTCTCTATTTATGAGGTGCCGTCAATAATCCTTGGTGTAAGATCTCCGTCAGCCTTTGTTGGTTTTCCATCATACTCTATGGAAATCTTGTTATACCAACATTTCCTTCACTAGGGTTACCATGGGAAGAGCCAAATCTGTCACTATTCCCTCGTCTTTTCATGTCTGAGTTGGTTCAAAGGGTGATGGAAGCTGAAATATGAAAAGATGAAAGGATTTCAAGACCCAAGAGAAGGATTATCAAGAAGGGAATAGAAAACTCTGTACTTGTAGTTTGAAAAGTATAACCAAGACTCATGTACTCCAATTGCAAATTAATATCACATTAATCTACCGATTAGTTGTACTGAGGATGTGAGAGCCTAGGCTCTGATATCACCTTGTAACGCCCCCATCCCGTGAATACGGAGATGTCACTGCGACGTATATACGCAGGTAAGAAATGGCTTCACGTATATATGCTAAGCATCAGTACATGCAAGAATCAGAGTGCGGAAGCACAGTGGTAATATACATTCCAACAGAAAAGTACAAGTACATGGTTATCACAGAACGTGACACAATATTACAGGAGTATTACATCACCAGAAAATACAAAAGTAAAATACATGAAGAGATATACAAAAGCTGAGAGCTGCTCACGAGCAGTAAGAGGGATCTCGAAAACCAAGCAGGAGAGGAACTGGGAGGAAGAGTTGCGGCGATGATCCATGCTTCTGCTACACTCCGATCATCACGGAAGGATCTGCTGCGTACTCAGATCAGCTACAACAAGGCCACCAAGGTTCGGTCTCTAGGATCTGAACAGAAGAATCTAGGGTTGTCAGACGCAACCCGATAGTACATATAATAAAGCCAAATGGCGTGCATAACAGACACACGTGTACATGATCAAGTAATGTGGTCCTGGCATGCAGGTATAAACAACAACAAGTAACATAAAGTAACTACAGTAAATCATGTAGATCGATGAATCTGAAACTGAAAACATGCATAGAAGGCAGTATAAAGAGCATAGGTACATATAAACATGTGGTGAATAAGTTAAACATGCGATAAATACAAGTATAGACAAAACTAGTTGTATAAGCTCAGATTGTGGATTCATGGGACTGATACGTCAAGGGGATAATTTAAACAAGGAAACCCTCATCTATATACCACATATCTCATTTCGCCATCGTTTGAGCTTATACAACTTGTGTTGCTGATCGGTCGCTAAGATTGCACATTTATTACCATATTCTCATACTTATTATAAAAAATAAACTCTGCTTGTTCCTAATTATTGTTTAATTTATTTGTAGGCCCATTCCTAAAGGAGAGTGAAGAGAAACGAGCCCAAAAAGCCCACCAAATTCTGATTTAATTCAGAATAAATTTGAAATCAGGGAATCAGGGCAGATCTTGGCGAATCAGAGAGGTTGAAAACCGATTGAAATGGATTTTCCCAAATCAAGTGGTTAAAGCCAACGATCAAAGATCGTTTCGTCAAATACAAGAGCTGAAACGAGAAATCCAGTTGAAGATAAAGCCAAAACGCGAATCTAAGAGTTACCAGCCCCCGGCTGTGGCCACCTGGCCGCGGCCAAACTCGCATTTTCGTGGCCTTATCATTTCAGTTGGGGGAGCGTTTTCTCCCCCTATCTCCTCACGCCTCCCCCCTCTGGGTTTTTGCCTATAAAAGGCAGGGTTTTCACTGTAAACACGGACGACCATGCAGAGATAGAATTTAATCCAGTTTTTCATTCTTTGTAGTGTAGGTTTTTGTTTCCTTTTTTATGTAATTTTAATGTCATTTTAAGCTTAGGTTAGATTGAGATTCATGTAAGTAAGAGAGAGAAGCTTATGCTGAGAGTGACACCGATGTACCTCCTCCTTTCTTCCATCATTTCTGCAACCAATAAAAGGTAATTTTTTTATGTTTGTCTTTACTTTTGTTTACTTCTTCTTCTTTCTACTTTTCCTCTTTTGGTTATGATGAGCATTCAAGTGAATCTAGAAGCATCAGTATAACAATGTTTGTGTGAGTGCCAACGATATTTCATGATGATGTTCTCCTCCTCAAGACTCCACATCATTTCATTCTTGTTTGTCTTGATAATGTAATGTGAATGGGGACTGAGCTCGATCTCATGGCTTATGCGTTGAACGCCTCCGAAGCAAGGTAGAACATGCAAGGGTTCCAGGTAAGTCATCAACCAAAGGAGGTAAGTATTTCTTTAATCTTTCTTTCTTTTCTTTTATTTCTTTAGTTTAGATCACAAATACCAACAACACCCACTTCTTTTATCACTCCTTTTCCATTTCTTTGTACATATCCAATTCTGGTTTCTCCATCTTTCCAATCTCTCACTTTCTGCCAAACTTCATTGTAATTTATTTTTCTTTTCTTTTTAAGAAACTAAAGAAGAACTTTGACTATTAATGGTAGCATAAAAGAGAACCTTCTAAACAAGCTTCCATCTCTAGTCCCTCCTTGTGGATCACGACCTACATTGCCACTTGCTATTGCGACAGAATTGAGCACCTTGCACTTTTCATTCTTAGTTCTAAAATTTTGTATTTTTGTGTGCAGGTAGAACCTCAATCAAATTTTGGCGCCGTTGCCGGGGAGGGACGGTAAGTAATTCTCTTAAAAGTTTACATTTTTGGTTAACTTTCTTCTTTATTTTTTGTACAGATTTAACAACAAGGAATTCTTGCTGCAGTGGACACATAAGTGGCCTTAGACTCTTCTCAAGAAAGCAGAGCCAAGAAGCCCTCAGATTTGCTACAGTCCTGTGACAAACTGAGTGAACTACTAACTTATCTTTTTTGCAGGTTGGCTGAATTGCGTAGTTTAAATATCTGTAGCATTTATTTCCTTGTTTGTCTCACTGTATTTACTTTCTAACCTCAACAGTAAAATGATGATTGTAAATGCTAAAAAATTATTTAGACTTTGCATTTAGGCACGTGTCTATTTCAATACATTTTCTATTTACTGTTGAAGAGTGCTGGAACAAAGGTATGTGTGCATAGCATCTAGTATAAGAACACTTTTGGATTGTTTACATTGCTTAAGTGTTGCTTTTCTTATACACTACACTAAATTGATCTAAGGGCTTGTCCTATAAACAAGATAAGGTGGGGAAGTCATTACCCTCCCTTAGCCCAAAAATAATCTCCTCAATCACTAACCCAAACCTAACTAAAAATGAGTAGACGTTGGCCCAAGGGACATATCAGACTCAATTAGGAGATTATCCTAAGGGGAAAGGTGTTGGAATTTGACTCCTGCCAAATCAGTGTCTAGGAAGGGATTAAGGGCCGAAAGCCCGAAGGTTGGTGGTTACTTAATTAAGAAACGTCTTTGAAGGATAACCTCCCACCAATCTTGCCCTGACCTGGCTGATTAGCTTGTGGTCAAAGTCTGCATTATACCTCCTATGGACAGCTTAACCAGTTAGGAGTCGTCTAGGTCAAAGGTCTACCCTAACTTAGGTTAGAATTTTTTCTTTTTTTTTTGCTTATTTGTTTCTTTTTTTTCTTTGTTTGTGTTTTATTGTGTGATATGGCTTATAACAACAATTTTTCCAATTTTAATGGTAATCCATATTATACACTAAGCTCTTCTTCGGATATTACCAACCCGGCATATCATAATTTTAACCAACCTAGTGTGCCGGATTGGTCTTATCCGAATCAATATAACCCATGCCCCCAATCTTATAACCATAATTTTCAGAATAATTTCAACTCTTCATAGAGTCAGTGGGGATTCACCTCCCTCGAGTCCAATTTTCAACCAACTTGCCCTCCTTGTCCACCTTGTTCACAATATTTTCAAGATTCATACTCAGTTCCACTAGTCCAAAATAGAAAACCATTAATTTTGAAAATGTGTATGCGTGAGTCCAAACAACAATCACAAAATCTGACGGACTCACAATTTCACCACCAATTCTAAAACAACACTTCATCTTTTCAAGACAATCGCAACAAAACGATGAACCAATCAACTATGAAAAGATGCTTGAAGCTATGACTCAGGCTCAAAACGCTCGTAATCATGACATAGATATGATGGTCGAAACTCTACATTCTTACCGTTTGGCCATTTCTCATGTTGCTAACCATTCTGTTAGAGCTGAAGAGTTATGTTGTTTTGAAAAACAAGGTTCCATTTTAGCACAATCATTTGAACTTACCCAAACTCCAAATTTTGAAAATGATATTGACAGTTTGGCAAGTTATTCCTTTCCTGAAATAGAACTTGAGAATGAATATGATCCTGAACCTCAACTTAGTGATTTAATTCTACTTCCTGATTCAATAATGACTCTGGTGTCTTCACCTGATTTCAATCTTTTTCCCGAGTCAACATTAGATCATGTGCCAATTCATAATGAAATTGAATCGCCCATCTTTGATGATCATTTTATTAAACTTGACCAATTTCATACTTTTGAAAGTCCCATTGACTAATTAGAAAGTTCTCATTTTTATGAAATTTAACTCAATGAGAAATGTGACCTAGATTCTCAAATAT
This sequence comes from Agave tequilana, assembly GCA_038442645.1. Classification (NCBI taxonomy): domain Eukaryota; kingdom Viridiplantae; phylum Streptophyta; class Magnoliopsida; order Asparagales; family Asparagaceae; genus Agave; species Agave tequilana. The sequence continues at coordinate 68,186 of JAVJIF010009139.1, read as the reverse complement.
GTGATCCAGTTCAAATTCCCGAATCAATATTGATTCCTTATTTGTTACCCGATTTGAATAATATTTTAGAGTCAGTTTTGATTCCCACACCTGTCATTCTTGAACTTGATCACCAATATTAAGTCACATTCCATTGTGGTAAACTGAATGTGGACTTGAGTTTCAACTTCTTGATTTGGACCCACTTCCTGAGCCAAACTCGACTCCTGAACCTTCAATTGACTTAAGTCACTTTCCTGAGTCGGTATTAGTTCCAGTACTTCCTGAGTCCAAGTCAATCATTCTATCTTTTCACACTCCATTTTAGGACAAGGTGGTTGACAAAATTGACTCCGAAATTAATTATGGAATTTGGAAATTAGATGGGGTTAAATTTTTAATAAAAAACGTTCATGTATATATCATTTTAATGGGTTATATTAGAGAAATTTCTTGTAGGTTCCTCCGAACTCTACGAAAAGACAATTGGGCCGCATTTTGTAGACCAATCAGACCACCACCGGAACCACCACCTTAAGCTAATATTTCCTTCCCTTTCTTCTTTTTCATGCATCTATGCATTAATTCATATATTGAGGACAATGCATGAGATAGGTGTGGGGGAGGGTTCTAACATAACTTAGGTTTTTCTTTTTATTAAAAAAATTAACATTTTCTGTACTTTTAAAAACTTTTTGAAAATAGAAACAATATTTTGACATATTTTTTGTAAGAAATTGAGTCAATTTTAAGGAATAGGAAAATCAAAATTAGGATTTCTTATACTTGGTCAAAATAAGATTATTTGTTTGATTTTTTAGGGTAAGGAAGATAATTTGCCAAAGTAATTTAGTTTTGATCTTTACCTTGATGAAATATGCACACTTTATACACTTACACACTTAGGGTTCAAAAACAAAGATTCTTATGCCTTATATATATAAAAAAAGAAAAAAATATTTATGAAAGATGAAGAAATCTAATTATTGATTAGCTAGGTGCTTTGGCCTAAGCAAGCCTTGGTATTTATGCAAAAGATAATTAGATAAGTTTGAGAAAAAAATATATAAATCCTCTGATTAAGCTGGGCATTTGTACCTCATGAAGCATAAGTATTCACGCCTAAGAGTGGATTTGTGGCCTTATTTGCTCGAGTCCTTAAGTCCTTGGGTATTTTCTCACCCGATGCCCTAAGACAGTTTGGTTTGGGAGTCATTGATTAAAGGCTCGTTACATGGGCAGATTAGAAAGCCTAATAGAACTAAGGAATAATACCACCAAAAAATATATATATATTTAAATATATATATATATATAAATAAGGCATAAGAGTTAGAGTTAAAGAACCCTTGTCAAGATTTTCACAGTCACAAGGTGCATATGACTTAGGGTAAAGTAATAGATTGGATGAGATGTACAATTTGACTCCTTACTTTGATTGATAACGAAAAATTCGGTTTACCTATAACTTATAGATTACTTAAAACTTACAATAATATTTCAAATATTTTTCTTTCAAAATGTGTTTTCAAATTACTAACATTTTTTCTCTTTCTTTACGGATTTTGTGTGTGTAATCCACTAAAAACCCTCACGAGACAAAACTCGTTCTCTAGGGGTAACCAAGAGGTTTAACGGCTTGTTGCACATGCTCAGTGCAATCGCGTGACCTGCGAAAGTGGTCTAATAATCTTTAGTATAGTTTAGTTGTTTTGCTCGAGGATGAGCAAAAGATAGGTATGAGGGTGTGATCGGTCGCTAAGATTGCACATTTATTATCATATTCTCATACTTATTATAAAAAATAAACTCTCTTATTCCTAATTATTGTTTAATTTATTTGTAGGCCCATTTCTAAAGGAGAGTGAAGAGAAATGAGCCCAAAAAGCCCACCAAATTATGATTTAATTCAGAATAAATTCGAAATTAGGAAATCAGGGCAGATCTTGGCAAATCAGAGAGGTTGAAAATCGGTTGAAATGGATCTTCCCAAATCAAGTGGTTAAAGCTAACAATCAAAGATCGTTTCGTTAAATCCAAGAGCTGAAACGAGAAATCCAGTTGAAGATAAAGCCAAAACGCGAATTCAGGAGTTACCACCCCCCAGCTGTGGCCACCTGGCCATAGCCAGGCCGCGGAAACGCGGCCAAACCCACGTTTTAGCGGCATTATCATTTCAGCTGGGGAAGCGTTTGCTGCCCCTATCTCCTCACGCCTCCCCCCTCTGGGTTTTTGCCTATAAAAGGCAGGGTTTTCATTGTAAACAGGGACGACCATGCAAAGATAGGATTTAGTCCAGTTTTTCATTCTTTGTAGTGCAGGTTTTTGTTTTCTTTTTTAAGTAATTTTAATGTCTTTATAAGCTTAGGTTAGATTAAGATTCATGTAAGTAAGAGAGAGAGGCTTATGTTGAGAGTGACACAGATGTACCTCCTTCTTTCTTCCATCGTTTCTGCAATCAATAAAAGGTAATTTTTTTATGTTTGTCTTTACTTTTGTTTCCTTCTTCTTCTTTCTACTTTTCCTCTTTTGGTTATGATGAGCATTCAAGTGAATCTAGAAGCTTCAATATAACAATGTTTGTGTGAGTGCCAACGATATTTCATGATGATGTTCTCCTCCTCAAGACTCCGTATCATTTCATTCTTGTTCGTCTTAATGATGTAATGCGAATGGGGACAGAGCTCGATCTCATGGCTTATGCGTTGAACGCCTCCGAAGCAAGGTAGAACATGAAGGGTTCCAGGTAAGTCATCAACCAAAGGAGGTAAGTATTTCTTTAATCTTTTCTTTCTTTTCTTTTATTTCTTTAGTTTAGATCACTGATTAGTCTACAATTATGCATTATTATATCACATTTTTCCACTGATTTATGAATAAATTATCGGTCTAAACCGTGTTTTGGTCTCTATTGCAGGTAAATCAAGAGTTCAAGGGCAAAGGAGTAATAAGAGCTTAATTAAACCCCTTTTAGGGTAATTAATCCCGAATTTCGTAGAGGCCAAGCAAGGGATCATCTAGAAGATACGATGAACCTAGACTCTTACACACGTCAGACGAATATTCGGGCGAAATTACCAGAAAAGGAATATATCAAGAAGACCCTGGAAGCCAGAGGAAGCATTGCACCAAAACCAGGGACTTTTGTCCCAGGTATTGCCGTGGAAACGCGGCAATTGCCACGTTTCCGCGGCAATGTAGTGGAGCCACGCGTCGATTTTCGACGCGTGGCCCCGTCTCGTCTTCCAGAGGGTTCTTATGCCTATATATAGCCCTGCATAGGTCCAGAACGAGGCAACTTTTCGTTTTTAGGAGTAGGTTCTGATTTTCTCTATGCTTTAGGATAGTGTAGGTAGGTGCTCTTCATTTTATTTATCTTGTATTTTCTTTTCTTTGTAGATCTTGTAGTAGGGCTGAGAGATTCAGAGAGAGAGAGAGATAGAGAGGGATTGATGTAATAGATAGCGACAGTCTATGTAAAGGTGCCTCCTTTCTCCTCCATTGTAATCTCCTTCATCTTCTACATGATGTTTTGCTAACTTTTCTTTTTCTCATGGCAATCTAACTACTAACCACTAACCATCTAACCACTTACTTGATAATCCACATGAATCGAGTAGCCTCTGTAAGGCCTTGTTCTTGCAAGAGCCATTGATGGCTCATGATGATGGATTCTAACATTCTAACATTCTAACACCTAACCACTACTTGCTAACTTGCAAATGCTAACTTTATTTCATGCTCACCTCTAACAGGTTTTGATGTTGTAACAGTAGCTTGCAGCTTGTTATGTGGTATGGATGAATTGTTTGAATGTGAAGAACCATCTCATTTGCCATGCTTTGTATCGTCTCTTAAAGCCAAGGATTAGTGATGGCCGAGGATCACTATGTGAGGCAACTATCATTAAGAGGTTAGCATGGTTAGTGGATCAATTAGTAGTTAGTAGCTATGAGTTTTCTTTTTGCTTTAGAAACTATTTTTCAAAAGTATCTTTTCATTGTTGTTTTCACCGCTTCTTTGTTTGTCTTTGTTTTCATTTTTCTTTACCACAAGCTTCATCTTTTTAGTTCACCTTTGTTTTACAAACCACTTCTCTTTGTTTTGTCTTCGCCGTTTTCATCGCCTTCCCCACCTACCACATTATGGATTTCTTTTTCTTTTCACTTTCTTTCTAATTCTTTTAACAAAGAAGAACTGTTAACAAATAACGTGAATAAAAACTGTCAATGCTTCTATCGCCTCCCTTCCCTGTGGATACGACCCGTTGAGCCAATGCTATAACACAAGTATCGAGGGTAAATTAGCACATACGAGCTTTTACATCGATTTCACAAACTACGCATTTTTGAGTGCTAGTTCCGCCCCCGATCATCAATTTTTGGCGCCGTTGCCGGGGAAGGGAATGGTTTTGATTTCACGTTTTTATTAACCTTTTCTTCTCTGTTTTGGTGTGCAGGACAATCTTTACAGGTGGTTAACATTGTAGAATAAACACTAGCTTTGCATCTCCCTGCTCTAGAAAGCAGGGACCCAGCTTCTAAAGAACCGTCGCGCTAACGCGACTTTTGCCGCGAAAACGCGGCAATTTTGTAATCATTGTGTATCTTGTTGTGCTGGGATGTGTATCTTGTAATAGCTAGTGGATTTGTGCTGCTACATTTCTTGCTTTGATTGCCTACACACCATAATAAATTAAAGAACTAAAATATGGTATTTGGACACTTTTAAAGCGGCTTAGACATTTGCATTTAGGCACGTGTCAATTCAATTCCAATATACTGTATTTTTGTTCTATTGTTGTGATCTGGATGGAGGTGTACATATGGCATTGCATATAGCATAGGACAAACACGTGGGTGATTTATCTCTTTGTGTTATATTCATATCTATATTGCACACTTGCACAAATTGAAATTAAGGGCAAAACCCATACAAGATAAGGTGGGGATTTAATCACCCTTCCTTAGCCCAAAAACCACCTCCCCACTCACACAACCCAAGCCCTAATAAAAATTGATAGACGTTAGCCCTAGGGACATTTCGGACTCATTAAGAGTCGTCTAGGTCTAGGTCAATGTTGACTGAGATTTCCTGCACACAAAAGATGGTATTTTAGTTTTAAAAATAGATGTGCAAGTTTCAGTTCTAATCCGCGGTAGCAGGGCTATGCGGGTCGTGATCCTCAGGGAGGGACTGCGATGGAAGCGTTAAGCAAGTTATCTCTTTTTTTTTATCTTTTTATTATTAGTAGTGGTATTTACAATGGATGGTATTTACAATGAAGTGAAGAAAAGAATTGTGGAGATGTGGATTTAATCTACAAAAAAGAAAAGAAAAGAAAAATAAAGAAAACTTATCTCTTTAGTCTGCTTGCCGTTTGAACCGTTGCGATGATTTACCTTTTCTTGGAAGGCGTACAAGCACGGCTTATGGGATCGTCCGCCTTCTTAATCTACTCTACGAAATGAAAAACAAGCTATGAAGACCTGTTCATCGCCATTGGGCCGTCAAGGTTCCTTCTTCGGCTAGGTATTCTCGAAGCAGTTGGATCTCATGGTGGGCAAGACATTAGAGAACAAATAGAAGAAAGTAGATACAAGATTAAAATAAGAATAAAAGAAACTAGAATAATACAAGAATAAAATAAAACAAGCCTTGATTCGATTATTAAACAATGGTGGAAAAATAACACTTACACCGACTGTCACCATCAGTACAAGCAGATCCCTTCCTCCATGAATACATCATCTCCTCTCAGCTTTTACAAAAAGAAAATAAAAAAAATATACAAAGGTGGAAAGAAAACCTAAAAACCCTAACTTTGGCCCTTGGCTCTTCGCTGGACGACTCTGTATGTTGCACTGCAGGGGATATTTATAGGTGCAGAAGGAAGTAGAGTCCCATCACAACTCCCCTACGAAATCTGGTACTCTGGATCAACTAGATTGCCGCGGAAACGCCGCGTTTCCGCGGCATTTTGGTGGCGGCTGGCCACGCGCTTTGGCCCGTGGCTTCGTCTGGTCCGTCCATGTGGGCGCCTGCTTCTGGAAGTATGATCCTGGCTCTTCATATTAGGATTTCGATGTAACTTGGGAATCAAGTTATCTAGATTTTGAATTCTCCCAATCTCTTTTAAACGAATTTCCTTCTCATCTTTGGCTTTTATGCTCATCCTGCAAGAGTTTAGGGTTGGGTAGAATTCTATTCTTCCCTCATCTTTAATAATTGCAACTTTAGCCCTTGTATATTTGCACTTTGACAATCTGATATTTGCACTTTGACTCTTGGGCTTCAAATATGGGCTTTTGGGCTTCATTAGGCTTTATTTATTATAAACATAATAATTCGAGGCCTGCACACAATAAATTACAAATTATTAATAAATGTGCAGAATTAAATGAATAAATATGAAAATGTGATGGTAAATATGATGATAAAAATGCACTTTTCACTACCAATCACACCCCCACACTTATCTTTTTGCTCGTCCTCGAGTAAAAACAAAGAAAAAGAAAATCTAACCTAGCTAACTCACTTTCGTAGGAATCACGGTTGCACTTAGCATGTGCAACAAGCCGTTAAACCCCTAGGTTACCCTAGAGGACGAGTGTTGTCTCGTGAGGGTTTTCAGCGGATTGCACCCACAAAATCCATAAAAAGAAAATATTTGAATTATTATTGAAGAGACTAAGTAGTCTATAAGTTTTAGGATTATCATTTTTATTCATTCATCAAACCTAGTCTTTATAAAGTAAATTGTTATCCATTTTAGGTAAGGATTAAAATTGAATTTCTAATATAGTCTTTTTCGTTACCAAAAGTCATACGCACCCTTGTGAATCTAGGAATTCCTTAACTTGGACTCTCATGCCTCTTTATTATTTTTATAACATCATCTAATTTTCTTTCGTGTAAGTATCAAGGCTTCTTGAGGCCCTCATACCTAACTAATTGACTATTAGATGTGTTAATATATATATATATATATATATATATATATATTTTTTGGCATGTATAACTCATCTAATTTTCTTTCGTATAAGTATCAAGGCTTCTTGAGGCCCTCATACCTAACTAATTGATTATTAGATGTGTTAATACATATATTATATTTCTTAGTCTTCTTAGGCTTTCTAATCCACCCATGTAACGAACTTAAAGTCGATGACTCCCAAACCGGTTGGCTTTAGGGCACCAGGTGAGAAAACACCTCGCGGACTCAAATTCGAGTGAACTAGGCCCCAAAACTAAGGACTTTATTTTATTTACTCACCTTTAGGCATGAATACTTATGCTTCTTGAGGCACATGTATCAGCTTAATTGGTGATTTTTTTTCTTTTTTTTTCTTTTTTTTTTATGAGGCACAAGGTCTTTGTCTTAGAATCCTAGATATGCATTTGGTATGCATATTTCATTAAGGTAAAAATCAAGACTAATTATTTATTCAATTTCTCTCCTATACCTAAAAATTTAAACAATTTATTTATTTTGACCAAGTTTTTAGAAATCCTAATCGTGATTTTCCTAATCCTTAAAACTAACTTAGATTTCTTTCAAAAATAAGTCAAAATACTTCCTTTTTATAACAATTTTTTTTTAATTTTTTTTTTATTAGCAATTTTTTTTTTTTTTTTTAGTTTTTACCTATGTTAGTATGTTAGTAAAACCCACCCCCACACTTATCTCATGCATTGTCCTCAATGTATGAATGAATGCATATATGCATGAAACAGAACAAGGGAAGGCGGAAGTTACCTTAAGGTGGTGGTTCCGGAGGTGGTCTAATTGGTCCACGAAATGCGGCCCAACAAGATAATGTGGTAGTTCACGGGACCTACCTTTATTTACCTCTTTTTTATTTACATATTTACAGTCCCCAGAATGAATAGGATCATGGAAGATTCTCTCGTGAAACTTACTCTCTTTACATGACCAGTCCTGAAAAATCATCACAGAGTCATGGTCTATACCTATGTCCAACAAAAGAATGTGACTTGGTAGAATGGTTGACTTGGACTCAAGAATGATAGGTTCATGATCTAATACCGACTCAGGAAAGAAACTCAAATCAAGTAAAGGTTCAGGAATCGGGTTAGGATCAAGAAGTGGGTCCAAGTCAAGAAATTGAAACTCAAGTCTACAATCATTTTCCCACAATGGAATGTGACTCAATATTGGTGAATCAAGTTCAGGAATGATAGGTGTGGGAATCAAAACTGACTCTAAAATATTACCTAAGTCGGGTAACAAAACAGGAGTCAATAATGATTCGGGAATTTGAACTTGATCATAGATTTGGGAATCTAGGTCACATATCTCATTAGTTTCAATCTCATAAAAATGGGAACTTGCCAATTTTTCCATGAGACTTTCAAAATTGCACAATTGGTCAAGTTCAATATGATCATCAAAAATGGGTGATTCAATTTCATGATCTATGGGTATGGGAATAAATGTTGGCTCAGAAAATTGGTCCAAATTGGGTAAGGATACTGGAGTCAACATAGATTCGAAGATGGAAACTGAATCGCAAAGTTGGGGATCGGGTTCACATTCATAATCTAATTCAATCTCATTGAAATTAAAACTAGCCAATTTGTCCAAAGATTGGGATTGAGCAAGTTCATATTGATGTGATGAAATTGAATTTTGATCAAGGTCTTCTAAACAGAATGATTCTTGGTTCCTATCAAGATGCTCAAGAATGTTTGAAAGTCTAGAAATTTGATCATTTATTGTATCTTGCAACCGATCCACTTTTTCTTCTAACCCATCGAATAGATCAATGGAGGACTGAAACCTTGGTGATGTGGGAAAAGACGTGTACGAAGATATTGGTTGAACAGGTGGTTGACCATATGGCTCAGGGGTATTGAATCCCCATTGACTCTGTGAAGAGTAGTGATGATTATTCCAATCTTGTTCATAGTATTGGGACTGGGGCATGTAATGATTCGGATAAGACCAATCTGGCACACTAGGTTGGTCAAAGTTATGATATGCCGGGTTGGTAATATCCGAATAAGAGGTTGGTGTGTAATATGGATCCTCATTAAAATTGAAAAAATTGTTGTTATAGGCCATATCACACAATCACAAACAAAACAAAAAGAAAACAAACAAAGAAGAAAAATTTCTAACCTAAGTTAGGGTAGACCTAGACCTAGACGACTCCTAACTGATTAGACTGTCCACGGGAGGTAGGGTGCAGACTTTGACCACAAGTTAATCAGCCAGGTCAGGGCAAGAGTGGTGGGAGGTTTTCCGTCAAAGACGTTCCTTAATTAAATAACCACCACACTTCGGGCTTTCGGCCCTCAATCCCTTCCTAGACACTGATTTGGCAAGAGTCAACTTCCAGCACTGTTCCCCCTTAGGATAATCTCCTAATTGAGTCCGAGATGTCCCTAGGGCCAACGTCTACTAATTTTTAAGTTAGGCTTGGTTAGTGAGTGCTCGGGATATGATTTTTGGGCTAAGGAAGGGTGATGAAATCCCCACCTTATCTTGTTAATGGGTTATGCCCTTAAGATGAATTAGTGCAAGTGTACAAGATAAATAAATAAGAATCACTCAAAGCAGAAAATCAACCAAGAGATGAATCCTATTCTACATGCAATGCGTACGTACCTTGCTTCTCCAGCACTCTTCAACAGTAAAAAAGAATAATTGAAAAGACACGTGCCTAATATGCAAACGTCTAATCACTTTTTATTTTTAACAACCAATGATTTACTGTTGAATTATTAGCAATTTACAGGTATATCACAGAACAAAACAGAATAGAGCAGTAAGCAGTAATCTCAAATTTCAGCAATCTGCAAAAAACTGAATTAGCAGTTCACTGCACTTTCCGCGGATCCGCGGCTCTGGCCGCGTTTCCGCGGCAAACTTGCAGGCCCTCGTGCTCTGCCTTCGAGGGCAGAGGCACTGGGTTGCTGTATGTCCTTGCTGCTGCTCTGTTTCTGTTTCCTGTTCTCCAAACTTGCAAACAGAAAAGAATAAAGAATTAGTTAAAAATTAAATTTTTATTAGAGATAAACTTACCGTCCCTCCCGGCAACGGCGCCAAATTTGTTGACTGAGATTTCCTGCACACAAAAGATGGTATTTTAGTTTTAAAAATAGATGTGCAAGTTTCAGTTCTAATCCGCGGTAGCAGGGCTATGCGGGTTGTGATCCTCAGGGAGGGACTGCGATGGAAGCGTTAAGCAAGTTATCTCTTTTTTTTATCTTTTATTATTAGTAGTGGTATTTACAATGGATGGTATTTACAATGAAGTGAAGAAAAGAATTGTGGAGATGTGGATTTAATCTACAAAAAAGAAAAGAAAAGAAAAAGAAAGAAAACTTATCTCTTTAGTCTGCTTGCCGTTTGAACCGTTGCGATGATTTACCTTTTCTTGGAAGGCGTACAAGCACGGCTTATGGGATCGTCCGCCTTCTTAATCTACTCTACGAAATGAAAAACAAGCTATGAAGACCTGTTCATCGCCATTGGGCCGTCAAGGTTCCTTCTTCGGCTAGGTATTCTCGAAGCAGTTGGATCTCATGGTGGACAAGACATTAGAGAACAAATAGAAGAAAGTAGATACAAGATTAAAATAAGAATAAAAGAAACTAGAATAATACAAGAATAAAATAAAACAAGCCTTGATTCGATTATTAAACAATGGTGGAAAAATAACACTTACACCGACTGTCACCATCAGTACAAGCAGATCCCTTCCTCCATGAATACATCATCTCCTCTCAGCTTTTACAAAAAGAAAATAAAAAAAATATACAAAGGTGGAAAGAAAACCTAAAAACCCTAACTTTGGCCCTTGGCTCTTCGCTGGACGACTCTGTATGTTGCACTGCAGGGGATATTTATAGGTGCAGAAGGAAGTAGAGTCCCATCACAACTCCCCTACGAAATCTGGTACTCTGGATCAACTAGATTGCCGCGGAAACGCCGCGTTTCCGCGGCATTTGGTGGAGGCTGGCCACGCGCTTTGGCGCGTGGCTTCGTCTGGTCCGTCCATGTGGGCGCCTGCTTCTGGAAGTATGATCCTGGCTCTTCATATTGGGATTTCGATGTAACTTGGGAATCAAGTTATCTAGATTTTGAATTCTCCCAATCTCTTTTAAACGAATTTCCTTCTCATCTTTGGCTTTTATGCTCATCCTGCAAGAGTTTAGGGTTGGGTAGAATTCTATCCTTCCCTCATCTTTAATAATTGCAACTTTAGCCCTTGTATATTTGCACTTTGACAATCTGATATTTGCACTTTGACTCTTGGGCTTCAAATATGGGCTTTTGGGCTTCATTAGGCTTTATTTATTATAAACATAATAATTCGAGGCCTGCACACAATAAATTACAAATTATTAATAAATGTGCAGAATTAAATGAATAAATATGAAAATGTGATGGTAAATATGATGATAAAAATGCACTTTTCACTACCAATCAGTCAACCCTACTCTAGGCTTGGTTTTGATTTTTTCTTTTTGTTTGTTGTTTGATTTTTTTCTTTTTGTTTGTAATTGTTTGTGAAATGGACTTCAACAATAACAATTCTTTCAATCCTAATATGAATCCATATTTCACACCAACCCCATTCGATTCGGATAATTCCAACCCGGCTTTTTACAATATGCACCAACCAAATACACCGGGTTGGCCTTATCCGAATCAATACAACCCATACCCACATTCTTATGATTATAATTTCCAAAATAGTTTCAACTCGTTACAGGGTCAATGGGAATTCACCTCCCCCGAGTTAAATTTTCAACCTCCTTATCCCCCATGTTCACCTTGTCCACAATTTACACAATGTTCATTCCCGATTTCGTTTCCTATACTCCTTTTCTAGAACCACCAATTGAAAAAAAATCTGAGTTAGAAAAGAGAGTGGAAGCCAATTTACAAGAGGACGAGCGACTACTTCAGAAAAGGAGGGCCTCTCCAATTCCACAATATTTTCAAGATTCATACTCAGTTCCACCAATCCAAAATAGAAAACCATCAATTTTGGAAATGAGTATGCGTGAGTCAAAACAACGATCACAAAATCTGATGGACTGACAATTTCACCACCAAGTCCAAAACAACACTTCATCTTTTCAAAACAATTAACCTATCAACTATAAAAAGATGCTTGAAATCATGACTCACGCTCAAATTGCTCATAATCATGACATAGATATGATGGTCAAAAGTCTTCATTCTCATCCTTTGACCATTCCTAATGTCATTAACCATTCTGTCAGAGCCAAAGAGTCATGTTGTTTTGGAAATCAAGATTCAATTTCAGCACATCCATCTGAACTTGTCCAAACTTCAAATGTTAAAGATCCCATTGACATTTTGGCAAGTTATCCTTTTCCTGAAATTGAACTTGAGCATGACTATGATCATGAACCTCAAATTAGTGATTCAATTCTACTTCCTGATTATTTATGACTCCGGTGTCTTCACCTGATTTCAATCCTTTTCTCGAGTCAGTATTGGATCCAGTGCCAGTCCATTGTGAGATTGAATCACCAATCTCATATGATGATCATATTGAACTTGACCAATTTCATACTTTTGAAAGTCCCATTGATAAATTGGCAAGTTCTCATTTTTGTGGAATTGAACTCAATGAGGAATGTGACTTTGATCCTCAAAATTGTGATCCAGTTCAAATTCCTGAATCACTATTGACTCCTATTTTGTTACCCAATTTGAGAAACATTTTAGAGTCAGTTTTGATTCCCAAACCTGTCATTCCTGAACTTGAATCACCAACCTTAGAAAGTCACATTCCATCATGGGGAAATAAATGTGGACTTGAGCTTCATCTTCTTGATTTGGACCCACTTCCTGAACCAATCTCGACTCCTGAACCTCTACTTGATTTAAGTCTTTTTTCTGAGTCGGTATTAGTTCCTGTACTTCCTGAGTCCAAATCAATCATTCCATTCTGGGACAGGGGTCTTGACAAACTTGACTCTGAAATTATTTTGAAAATTTGGAAATTGGATGGGGTTAAATTTTTAATAAAAATCATAAATATATACATCTTTTTAGTGGGTTGTATTCTTGAGGTCTCTGGTGGATTCATCCGGACTCCACACAAGAATGATTGGGCCGCATTTCGTGGACCAATCAGGCTGCCACCGGAACCACCACCTTGAGGTGATTTTTCCTTCCCTCTCTATTTGTTTCATGCATACATACATCACGATGCATTGAGGACAATGCATGAGATAAGTGTGGGGGAGGGTTACTAACATAGAGTTTTTAGATTTTCTTTCTTTTACACTTCTTTTAGGATACTTTTAGAAATCTTCCCTTTTGTATAGGAATTTTCTCTTTTCTTTCTTTTACACTTCTTTTAGGATACTTTTAAAAATCTTCCCTTTTGTATAGGAATTTTCTCTTTCTTTAAAAACTTTTTGAAATAAGAGATAAAGTTTTAATCTATTTTAAGAAAATTAAGATGATCTTAGAAACTAAGGAAACCTCAATTATGACATCTTAAACCTAGTTGAAATAATGGATCTTGTTTAAAATTATAGGCTAAGTAAGATAAATTGGGGAGATAATTCTATCTTGAATTTCTGCCTTAGATAGTATGCACTTCACTCTTACACAATTTTTGGGATGGAAACAAAGACCTAAAATGTCATAAAGTAAAAATAAATAAAAAGAAAAAATATATATGAAGAAAACATCACTTATTAAGCTGGATAATTATGCCTCAAGAAGTATGATTATTCACGCCTAACGGTGGTCAGAAAAAAACAAATAATCCCCCTTAGTTTTGTGGCCTTGTTTACTTGAGTCCTTAAACCCGAGGGATGTTTTCTCATCTGATACCCTAAAATCGTCTGGTCTGGGAGTCATCGGTTATAGGCTCGCTACATGGGTGAACTAGAAAGCCTAAGAAAACTAAGAGAAGAAAAAAGAAGAAAAAGAAAGAATATATATATAAATAAATGGCTTGATGGTTAGAGTTGAAATCTCAGAAATCTTCACTATCACAAAGTGCATATTATCTAGGTTCTATGAAGGATAAAATATTCAATCCATTTTTGAATTCTTACCTTAATTGAAGACAAGATCTTGCATAGAGACTAAGTTTAAGGAAGAATGATTTTTGGTGGACTTATGACCTTAGATCACTTATATTTTTTCAAAAATATTTTGAAAACTTGTCTCTCTTTCAAAATGCGTTTTCAAAATACTAACATTTATCTTCTTTCTTTATGGATTTTGTGGGTGCAATACGCTGAAAACCCTCAGGAGACAACACTCCTCCTCTAAGGTAACCTATAGGTTTAACGGCTTGTTGCACACGCTCAGTGCAATTTTGTCACCTGCGAAAGTGGTGTAATAACATTTGTAGTACAGTTTTCTTTTCTTGTTTTGCTCGGGACGAGCAAAAGATAAGTGTAGGGGTGTGATTAGTCTACAATTATGCATTATTATATCGCATTTCCCCACCGATTTATGAATAAATTGTCGATCTAAACCGTGTTTTGGTCTCTATTGCAGGTAAATCAAGAATTCAAGGGCAAAGAAGTAATAAGAGCTTAATTAAACCCCTTTTAGGGTAATTAATCCCGAATTTCGTGGAGGCCAAGCAAGGGATCATCTAGAAGATACGATGAACTTAGACTCTTACACACGTCAGACGAATATTCGGGCGAAATTACCAGAAAAGAAATATACCAAGAAGACCCTGGAAGCCAGAGGAAGCATCGCACCAAAACCAGGGACTTTTGTCCCTGGTATTGCCGCGGAAACGTTGCAATTGCCACGTTTCCGCGGCAATGTAGTGTAGCCACGCGTCAATTTCAACGCGTGGCCCGGTCTCGTCTTCCAGAGGGTTCTTATGCCTATATATAACCCTGCATAGGTCCAGAACGAGGCAGCTTTTCATTTTTAGGAGTAGGTTCTGATTTTCTCTATGCTTTAGGATAGTGTAGGTAGGTGCTCTTCATTCATTTATCTTGTATTTTCTTTCTTTTTAGATCTTGTAGTAGGGCTGAGAGATTCACAAAGAGAGAGAGATAGAGAGGGATTGATGTAATAGATAGTGACAGTCTATATAAAGGTGCCTCCTTTATCCTCTATTGTAATCTCCTTCATCGTCTACATGATATTTTGCTAACTTTTCTTTTTCTCATGGCAATCTAACTACTAACCACTTACTTGATAATCCACATGAATCGAGTGGCCTCTATAAGGCCTTGTTCTTGCAAGAGCCATTGATGGCTCATGATGATGGATTCTAACATTCTAACATTCTAATACCTAACCACTAACTTGCTAACTTGCAAATGCTAACTTTATTTCATGCTCACCTCTAACTGGTTTTGATGATGTAACAGTAGCTTGAAACTTGTTATGTGGTATGGATGTATTGTTTGAATGTGAAGAACCATCTCATTTGCCATGCTTTGTATCGTCTCTTGAAGCCAAGGATTAGTGATGGCCGAGGATCAATATGTGAGGCAACTATCATTAAGAGGTTAGCATGGTTTGTGGATCAATTAGTAGTTAGTAGCCATGAGTTTTCTTTTTGCTTTAGAAACTATTTTTCAAAAGTATCTTTTCATTGTTGTTTTCACCGCTTCTTTGTTTGTCTTTGTTTTCATTTTTCTTTACCACAAGCTTCATCTTCTTAGTTTATCTTTGTTTTACAAACCACTTCTCTTTTGTTTTGTCTTCGCCGTTTTCATCGCCTTCTCCACCTACCACATTCTGGATTTCTTTTTCTTTTTCACTTTCTTTCTTATTCTTTTAAAAAAGAAGAACTGTTAACAAATAACGTGAATAAAAACTGTCAATGCTTCTATCGCCTCCCTTCCCTATGGATACGACCCGTTGAGCCATTGCTATAACGGAAGTATCGAGGGTAAATTAGCACATACTAGCTTTTACATCAATTTCACAAACTACGCGTTTTTGAGTGCTAGTTCCGCCCCCGATCATCACCAACAACACCCGCTTCTTTTATCACTCCTTTTCTATTTCTTTGTACATATCCAATTCTGGTTTCTCCATCTTCCCAATCTCTCACTTTCTGCCTAACTTCATTGTAATTTATTTTTCTTTTCTTTTTAACAAACTAAAGAAGAACTTTAACCATTAATGGTAGCATAAAAGAGAACTTGCTAAACAAGCTTCCATCACTAGTCCCTCCTTGTGGCTCACGACCTGCATAGCCACTAGCTATTGCGGTAAAATTGAGCACCTTACACTTTTGATTCTTAGTTCTGAAATTCCGTATTTTTGTGTGCAGGTAGAACCTCAATCAGTTGCCCTAAGAGTAACGGAACTATAGTGTGTCTGGAGTAATCATCATATGTCATAAAGTAGGGTGTCAACTTAGGGCATAACACTATAATTGAAGAATATAAAGGTGTTGCATTTTAATTTAACCAATAATAATAATCAGTACCGTTTGATATTTTAATCGCCTCCTACAAGCGCCTCACATCACCGATAGTTCATACTAGAGTTCGCACTCTGTAGAACTTACCCGGGTCTGATATGTGAGTACCAGGACCCAAACAAAGGAGAGACCAAATATCACACGTTCCTAATATTATACTGTTTGGTTGTTATGTTCTTATGTTATTCTTGTCCCATTCCCACCAGCGTCCCACAACACCGATAGTTCACGCTGGAGCCCGCACTTCCAATAGAACTCATCCGAACTCCGATATGTTGGTACCATTATTCGAAAAGGGGAGAGACCAAATAACACATGCTCCATGCATTATCATTGTACAGGTATGTTTGAGTGTTAATAGGCACCGAGAATGCTTATCACGCTAAAACCAGGCGGCACAGGCAGGAGGAAGGAAGTAGCCCTACAGATTCAAGAGGTGGCCCCCACCATGTGCGGATGTGGCACTTTGCTCCATGTGGAACTTTGCGCTGAGGGTTGATTCAGGAGGTAGCCCCATAGATTCAAGAGGTAGCCCCTACAGATTCAAGAGGTGGCCCCCACCACGTGTGTGGTGTGGCACTTTGCTCTGTGTGGCACTTTGCTCTGTGTGGGGAATGGATTCAAGAGGTCGCCCCGCCAGATTCAAGAGGTGCCCCCCACCACGTGTGTGGTGATGCACTTTGCTCCGTGTGACACTTAGTTCCATTCAGGATCCGCCGGACACTAGCACGATTATGGGATACATCCTCGTCATCCCGACATCAGGTATGCTCTGCGGGACACCGGTCTAACTGTGCTATTAATAAGAGTAACAGTGCAGGGGACAGGAGTACAGGGGATATAGGAGTTCAGGAGTACAGGGGTTCAGGAGTACAAGAGCACCAGATGTCTGGTAGCAATATAATAATCATGTCAAAGTCCTGGTAAAAGTGATAATCATGAATATGCCAGGTAATACAGGTGTAATAGTATCCAGTCAGGGGTCACAATATCAGGTCAAGTACTAACCTGTCAAGTACCGGTGTCGGATATCATGTGTCAAATATAGCATGGCAAGTACCGGTGTCAGACATCATGTGTCGAATATAGCATGGCAAGTACCGGTGTCAGATATTATGTGTCAAATATAGCATGGCAAGTACCTGTGTCAGATATCATGTGTCAAATATAGCATGGCAAGTACCGGTGTCAGATATCAAGTGTTAAGTATAGCATGACAAGTATCAGGTGTATACATGTCAGGATCAAGTAACTAATATGTCGGTGAGAGTCACAACATCAAATATCAGGTATCAACCGGTCACGTAACATGGTACAGGAGAACGGTATAAGCATTTCAAACTCTTCACAACCATATTTATAATAATAAATTTATCTTTTAATTAGCTATGCGAAGCCGAGTAAAGCGGAAGCAGGTCTGGCATACCCGGTATAATACCGGTTCGACAAAGTATAATAACGGCCGGCAGCTATTTATAAAATATGATAATTTTAAAAATCACTTATATAACATATACCAACTTGCATAAAGAGACATCATATATTAAAAGCAAGATAATATTATTAGACATGAAATGATGCTAATAAAGTAAGAAATGTACTCAGATATCTTATATCAACTAGCATACGATGCATTATGTATAAAAAGCAAGATAACAGTTATTAGGCATGTAATGATGATAGCAAGGTATTAAACAACACAAGAGATTTACTTGCTTAATACCGAAATGAAATACCGGGTTAAAATCCGAGAAGTTCGCGAACCCATGTAAGCAAGCCACTAGCCCATATTATTAAAATATATACCTATATATTATATTATAATTATTAGAGAGAGAATGAGAGAGGAGAGAGAGATGAGAGAGAGAGAGAGTTGTAGGAAGAGAGGAGAGAGAGAGTAGGGTATTTTTAGAAGAGGAAAATAAGAATTAAAGGGGAGGGGTATGATTGAAATTATAGGAAAGTAATTTGGGGATGAAGGGGAGGGTATTTAGGGGATGTGATTTAAAATGGGTGTATCTTTGGAAAAGAAAGAAAGAAGAAAAGAAAAGAAAGAAAGAAATAAAGAAGGAAGAAGAAAGAAAGAAAGAAATGGAGGAGGGAGGGGTTCGGTGCGCCGGCGGCCCTGGGGCGGCGCCGCCGCCGCCGGAGGTGGGGGGCGGCACGGCTGCCCCGGGGATGGGAGGAGGGGGTGGTTTGGTTTGGTTGTTAGTTTGGTTGTTGTTGTTGGTGAAGTTGTTATTAATGGTGGTGCTGGTTGGTGGTTGTGGTGGTTGTTGGAGGAGGTGGAGAGTTAGAGGAGGAGGAGGAGGTGATGATGTGGTGGTGGGAGTGGTGGAATTAATGGAGATGGTGGTGAATTTTGGAAAAGGAGAGGAAGTGCTGGGAATGGGTTTGGTTGAAATTAGAGATGGTGGAGTAATGGTTGGATGAAAAGGAGGTGGTGGAGTGGAGAGGGCATGTGGGGGAGGTGGTGGTCGACGGTAAGTGGAGCGGCGGTGGCGGTGGTGATGTTGGAGGCGACGGTGGTGAAGTGGGAAGTGGTTTGGTTTTGGTTGAATGAGATGGAGTTGAAATGGAAAGGAGAAGGAAGGAGAAAGGGTTTTAATGGAGAGGAGGAGGATGTGACGATGAAAGGGTATGGGGGGAGATGTGCTGCAGCAGCAGCCCATCATACCCTGCTGCTGCGGTTGCGGCTCTGGTAGGAGAGCAGGGCATGGAGGTGGAGTGTGGGGGAAGAAAAGAAAAATAAAGGAAAAGGAAGAAAAAAAGAAAAAAAGAAAAGAAAATAATAAATAATTAATTAAATAATTAATTTATTAGAATATCCTGAGAGTATAAAGTTAGGGAGTGGAGAAGGAAAAAGTAAGAAAAGAAAAGAAAATAATTAATATTAGAAACGTTTCAAAAAAATTCTCAAAAATAATAAATATCATTTTAAGATTCTTGGTGAAATCAGATTCAAGAAATTCGATCTAGTTTTCAAATTAAAAATCCTGAAATTTTTCGGCGATATCGGCCAGCACCAGGATCGGTCAAAATTTTGATAAATTTAGAAAAATCTCAAAAAATATATTTAGATAGAAAAATAAAATTCTAAGAAGTAATGTAAAAGCCATTTTGAAAATTGAATCTCGTTTGAAAACTAAAAATTTAGGAATCAGTCAGCGATGCCGACCGACACCGGTTTTGGAGATTTTGTAGAAAATTTCTGAAAATTTTCAGAAAATCATGAAAAATCTAAAATATTAGAAAACAGTATCTGAAACTGAAATTAGTCAAATCAGACTACTAGAAAGGTCAAATCAGGCATCAGGCTAGTATCGGGTTCCCGGTCCGGGTCAGGGCTGGCTTTAGATCTGAGAATCCAGATTCAATACACAATAACATAAGTAATCACAATCAAAAAACACATACTAGAAAAAAAATGAATTAATACGGTCAAAAAAATTTGGGACACATATCTGGGTACGTATCTCGGGAACAGGGTGCTACACCGACCCTTCGTGGTCGTTAGACCCCGGACTCTCTACTTGGCCTCTGGGCCCTATCAGCTTTCAAGCTTTCTACTCAGCCTTCTTGCTTCACAACTCCATGGTAGCCTAGATAGTCTCACGCTTACATGTATGCTCGTATGGTACTAATATCTCGTGCAGGTACACTTGTACTGACTCTGGGTTTCTACCCACTCCCGGGCTGGCTACCCAATGGTTCCCGGGCTGTGCGTACTTTAGCCTCTGGGCTCTCGCCCACTACCTCGAAAGAGAAGGCGCTCAGACCGTCAGGTCTTTCAGCTCCGCCTGGTTGACATGTTTAGCGCTCAGCGCTAACCACTAGATTCGTCTAGGCGAGATCTGCTGGATTTTCTACTCGCACTTTAAGCCGAGTCATCTTGATAACCTCGATAGGCGCTCTAGTGTTAAACACTGTTTGCTATTCATACCTCCAGCTTGCTCAACTCTGCTTGATTGTGCTCAGCTATTATTCTAACACTTGCCATGTACATACTTGTTATATTAACACTTGACATTCTATTACTCGATACCTGTGATTTACATGCTAATATCTTGCACCGTCTGCATCACTTGACAACTGATGTGTTATCACCGACACCCGACATGCTACTACTTAACAATTGGTCATTGTTATGACATGACTTGTCACTGCCTAATATCACCCTCATGTTATGCTATCACTTGTCACCTGACTGATATCACCCTCCTGTCATGCTATCACTTGACACCCGACATGATATACTTGACTCTTATAATTATCATGATAACGGGAATGATGACCTAACACCTTGATTACAACTTGATATATTTCAGTACAAATCGTACTTCTGATACACCTGTATTCCTGATATTCCTGACTTGTTCCTGCTCATTCCCTAAATCTGATAATTATCTGATAAAATATAAAATTGGACAACTTACATCGGGTCGGGGAAAACTTGCGGATATCAATATATGTTCGTGTTTGCAATAATATTAGGTATGTTGTGCAACTAAAACTTTTGGTCTGACCTGAGGGCCTCTAGGCGATCCAGGGGAGTGCTGGCTCTCTCCTTCCTAGTACCATCTTGAAAATGGCATCCTCTAAGATCCTCTTGTAGGCCTTGCGGCCTGTTCCATACACCAGCCATGGAACACCCTTGACGTGGTCCCGGGCATGTACGAGACCCACTGTAAACATTATTCATTGATACCCCCATTGGTTTCCAATAATAA
Source organism: Agave tequilana (assembly GCA_038442645.1). NCBI lineage: Eukaryota > Viridiplantae > Streptophyta > Magnoliopsida > Asparagales > Asparagaceae > Agave > Agave tequilana. The sequence goes on along the minus strand of JAVJIF010009139.1, from coordinate 47,035 downwards.
CCTTGCTTTACTCAGATGTGGATATATGTATGCTGGGATGCTAGTTCACATATCTAGACATCTGGGTAAGATGCGTAATAATAAAAGATGTCAACTATGTATCCGTTGTATGCTTTGCCAAGTACGCTTTCATCAAATTTTACATCGGATTTTCGGTTTATGATCATTACTATATTAAACATGCTCATATCCTGTCTTACCACTTATGTTCTACTCATCCAGTCTCTTGCTCTGATCTTATTATACCATGTGTATACCCTGCTTGATATCACTTGCTATATATCTACTTGCTCCTACATGCTTGTGCTCATGACACGATTTTCAATGCATATTTATGATTCAAATTTAACGATTCACGTGTGCTTATCTTCATATGCCACTTGGCATTAGCATCACCACTCATCAGGGAGTGCTGACTCCCCTGGATCGTCATGTCCAGGTCTCGGAGCTGGAGCTTGTGGTTCTCCCAGTTACAGACCTGAGAAGTGCAGCGGTAGCATGAATCATTAGCAGATCGTCCAGAGCCCCATCCTTCCAGGCCCCCCTGCACGTCTCTCGAGTTTTCCTTTTGTAAACTCATGAACGCCTTTTGTACTTTTATACTTGTATATCTCCTTGTATTCTCACATTTGGACGTATCGGTGATGTAATATTCTTGTAATATTGTGTCACATCTGGTGATAACTTTGTAATTGTACTCATATATTGGAATGTATAATGCACCACGTGCTTTCGTACTCTGGTTCTTACTTGTACTTATGCTTAGCATATGTACAAGAGGGTATTTCTGACTTGCGTATATACGTGACAGTAACGTCCCGTACCACGAGATTGGGATGTTACACATATATTAGGAAGTCTAGACAAAAAATTTTGAGATTCTTAATCTCTGACTTCTTCTTGGTTAAACTTTCGCATTAACTGTTAGTTCACTGTGTCATTCATCTCTGAACGCTATTTCATGTGTTCTTTTCAAAGAAGTCTTATCTGAAAAACACCTAGAGGGGGGGGGTGAATAGGAGTTAAAGCTAATCTAATGATCTTTTAAACAAGTATGAAAAATGATGCAACGATCGCCCAAAACAAGACTAGAAGCCGAATACCCGGTGAAGGGCTCTGAACTCCTTCCTCGTGATTCCTCTAGATAAGACTTTGAGGTGCGTATTGCAATCTTGTTGTATGAGTATTGATCGACAAATTAGCAAGGAATGAAAAGAATGCAATGATGAAGTGCATACAAGATATAACACAAGTTAGAAATAAAGAGCAATATCACAAGCTAGAATTGAAGAGCAAGTAAAGAGTAGCAAAGAAAAGAAATCAATCGCAAACACAAAGGGTTTGTTTCGAGGTTCGAGCCACCGCTCTACGTCCCCGCCTTCACCACCGTGAATGGTTTCCACTATATCTACCGAGGAACGATTACAAGGTCTACCGAAGACCGGAGTACCAAACTCCACCAATTACAATCCTCTACCGAAGAGGGATCTCACACAAGAAGAACAAGTAACCAAGCGATCAACAAGGGATCACAAAACTTCTCTTTACAACTTCCTTATAGAATTAGGAGGGTTTTGGCTCAAGAAGTTTAGTGAGAAACAAACTCAGTTGTCAATGAGAATTGCTTAAAAAACAACTGAAAAACAATAGCCAAGAATGCACTAGAGAATTTGAGAGCTTTTGAAACTTTTTCTTTCTTTTGAAAACTTGAAAAACTAGGTATATTTCTTGTATTTTACAAGAGACCAATCCTCACTATTTATAGGAATTAGAGGAGATCAAAATATGATTAGGACTAGGTTATTAGGTCAGAAAATAGCTGCCAAGATTTTAGAATTAGCTGACACAAAAATCTCCAACGAATCCCAATACAAAATCTCAGAAAACTAGCTGTTGGTGGCTGGAGACGACTGTCGGTCGATCGGCCCGGTCGACCGGCAGTCCAATTGGCAAATTAGCCGTTGGACTCGGTCGACCGGTCGGTCGACTGGCAGCAAAAGAAAATTTTCACTTAGAACTGTCGGTCGACCGATCGGTCGACCGACAAGAAACAGAGAGCAAAGTGGTTCCAGTCGGTCGACCGGTCGGTCGATCGACAGACATGCACAAAATATGCACGCCCTGGTCTCAAGGCTCGGTCGACCGGCCCGGTCGACCGGCCTGGTCGACCGACAGGCCTGAAACAGATATTTTTATAGGATTTTTCTTGAACTTTGGAAAATTTTCAAATTAATTTTGTAAGGAAATATGACTAAGTATCATATGAAAAGGTAGGTATACATGATGTAAACAAGATATAAAATTTATAAAAATTTTAGTCATGTATAGAAATCAGAGCATGAACTTAAATCAAAAGTCAAAAATAAAAATCGTATTTTGGAAAATGTGTGTGTTTGCTTGAGCCAATTTAACACAGCCTCATTCTTTAACAAATTAAGTCTTGCATAGGTTCTAGGTGACTACAAAGTTTTCAAGTGGGCTCCTCCATATGTGATTTTGAAAATCTTGTATCTTGAACCCGAAATGAACCAACTTGCGTCAAAAGATCTTCCTTTAGGGAAGAGCACACCATGAATCCTTAGAACCCTGAAACATACTTAAACACTAAAAATGATTAGTACAAATAACTATATATGTTTTGTGATCATCAAAACTCAAAAATCGGTTGATTGTAACCTTGGGCCAACAATCTCCTCCTTTTTGATGATGACAAAACATACTAGTTATTTTTTAAAAAATATGGGAGAAAGAGCTTGGAAGCTCCCCCTCAAATCATGCTATGTATAAATGAATGGCTTCATGTATAAATGAATGGCTATATACATAATAGATAGAAACAAAGAATTTTGTCATAAAAGAAGAGATATAGGAATACAAAACACATTGCTTAACTCAAAAACCAAAACTCAAAAACTAACTTGTTATTACTCAAAAGTCAAAACTCAAAATGCATAACTCCAAACTCAAAAATAACAAACTTTTTCTCCCCCTTTTTGTCATACATCAAAAAGGGTAAACATATTTAAAAAAATGTTTTTCATGAATCCATAACACAAACATTCAATTCTCCACAAATAAAGAAAAATCTAACATAGTCTAGTGGTTTTGTAAAAATATCGGCAAGTTGAAAATCGATAGAAACATATTCAATTTCAATATCACCTTTTTCATAATGATCTCGAAGAAAGTGATACCGAATATCAATGTGCTTAGTTTTACTATGTTGATTTGCATTTTTAGTCATATGAATAGTACTAGTATTATCACAAAATATTTAATATGGTCAAAATGCAAATCATAGTCAAGGAGAGTATGTTTCATCCAAAGAACTTGTGCACAACAAGCTCCAGCCGCAACATACTCCGCCTCGGCGGTTGAGAGGGCTACCGAATTTTGCTTTTTGGAAGACCAAGAAACAAGACAATTACTAAAAAATTGACATGTTCCACTTGTACTCTTCCTATCCACTCTACAACCCGCATAGTCGGCATCCAAAAAACTCGTCATGAAAAATTGTCCGGTCTTCGGATACCACAAACCCATTTCAATTGTGCCCTTAAGGTATCTAATAATGCGTTTTACCGCAACCAAATGGGACTCTTCAGGACACGATTGAAATCGAGCACAAAGACATACACAAAACATAATATCCGGCCTACTAGCCGTCAAATACAACAAGCTACCAATCATGCTGCGATAAAGCTTAATGTCTATACATGTACCTTGTTCATCCTTATCAAGCTTTGTAGTAGTTGCCATGGGAGTTTTGTTTGTTTTAGCCCCTTCAGGCCCAAATCTCTTGATAAGTTCCTTTGTGTACTTGGCTTGATTGATGAAGATCCCATCTTTCCTTTGCTTGATTTGGAGTCTAAGGAAGTAGTTAAGCTCACCCATCATAGACATCTCGAATTCTTCCTTCATGCATGATTCAAAAGCTTGGCAAAGATTTTCATTGGTAGAACCAAATATGATATCATCTACATAAATTTGAACAATAAGAATATCATTTTCAACATGTTTTGTAAACAAAGTAGTATCTATTTTTCCTTTCTTAAAACCATTAGAAATTAAAAAAGAGGAAAGTCTTCCATACCAAGCCCTAGGGGCTTGTTTTAAACCATAAAGAGCTTTGTCAAGTTTGAAAACAAAATCCAGATGTGTAGGATCAACAAACTCGGGGGGTTGTTCAACATACACCTCCTCTTCAATAAATCCATTTAAGAACGCACTTTTAACATCCATTTGAAAAAGCTTAAAATCTTTATAAGAAGCAAATGTAAGTGTCATCCGTATGGCTTCAAGCCGTGCTACGGGTGCAAAGGTTTCCTAAAAATTCATACCTTCGACTTGAGTGTAACGTTGGGCAACTAACCTAGCTTTATTCCTAATAACATTTCCCGACTCATCCAACTTATTTTTAAAGATCCACTTAGTACCAATTGTTGGTCTATCGTGGGGCCTAGGAACAAGATGCCAAACTTTGTTTCACTCGAATTGATTGAGCTCCACTTGCATGGCTAGCAACCAATATGAGTCGGCCTCAGCTTCGAGGATGTTCTTGGGTTCAAAGTGAGAAATAAAAGCATAGTGTCAACAAAAGTCATGAAGTTTAGAACGAGTAGTTACCCTTTTAGATACTTCACCTATAATAAGATCCTTGGGATGATGTGGATTGTCTCCAATCTTTTGGAAGTAGTTGAGTAGGCTCCACTTTAACTTCTTGATATTCATTTCCTTGAGCCTCATTTTCTTGAACTTCATTTCCTCCATCATCCTTTGGCATGTCTTCAATAGTAGGTGAGTCCTTCAAAGTAGCTCTCTCCATGTCTTCATTTAGGGAATCTATTTCTACAACATTCTTAACAAACACATTAGATTCCTCAAACTTTACATGAATAGATTCTTTAATAGTTAAAGTTGACTTATTGAAAACTCTATAAGCTTTACTAGCATTAGAATATCTAACAAAAATTGCTTCATAAGACTTTGCATCAAATTTTTCTAAATTGTCTTTTGTATTCAAAACAAAGCATTTACATCCAAAAACCTTAAAGTATGAAACATTTGGCTTTCTAGAAAAATAGATCTCAAAAGATGTTTTTAAAGTATTTTTGCATAAGAAAACTCGATTTGATATATAGCAAGATGTGTTAACGGCCTCGGCCGATAGATAATGAGGGAGACCATATTCATTAATCATTGTCCTAGCCATCTCTTGTAATGTCTGATTTTTCCTCTCAACGACTCCATTTTGTTGTGGAGTTCTAGGATAAGATAGTTCATGCTTAATTCCATGTTCTTCACAAAAAGTGATAAAGGGTAGGTTATTGAATTCACCACCTCTATCACTTCTTATTCTTAAAATAGAGGAATCTTTTTCCTTTTCAACTCTTTTCTTAAAGGCTTGAAAATATGAAAAGGCTTGATTTTTTGCCCTAAAAAGAAAACCCATGTAAAACGCGAGAAATCATCAACTAAAACAAAAGCATACCGATTCCCACTTAGACTTTTGGTTTGAGTAGGACCAAACAAATCCATATGGATCAACTCCAAGGGACGTGATGTCATGATATCCTTGATTGACTTGAAAGAGGACTTGGTTTGTTTCCCAAGTTGGCACGCGTCGCAAGCGCGGTCCTTTTCAAAGTTCAAGCAAGGAATACCTTTCACCATTTCCTTGTTGTTTAATCTGGATAGGTGGTCAAAAGATATGTGACCTAATCTTCTATGTCACAACCAAGAGTCATCATCGAGGGCTTTCAAACAAGTAGCATTGCATAACATATTAGACATGTCAATCATGTATACATTGCTTTCACGGAAATCAGAAAATATACATGTGTTGGATAGTCTGTCAATAACTTTACAAGCTAAATTATCAAAAATAACATCAAAATCTTTATCGCAAAGTTGACTAACACTCAAAAGATTATGCTTGAGGCCATCAAATAAAACAACATTTTCTATTAAAGGGGATGTACCAAGTTTAACATTACCAATACCGATAATTTTTCCCTTGGCATCATCTCCGAAGGTGACGGTGCCACCTTCATGGTATCTTGATAGGGTTGCAAAGTTGTTGATATCCCAAGTCATGTGCCTTGAGCAACCACTATCAAGATACCACAATCCTTTACGTCATTGGGCCTTGGAAGGTACCTACATCATTTAACAAATTTGTTGACTTTGGTACCCAAATTTTCTTGGGTCCTTGAAAGTTAGTATTCCGAACCCAAATATTATTATGCGATGCATTAAGTTTATCATAGCAAAACTTAACTAAATGACCTTTACGTCCACAATATGTGCATGAAAATATTTTACCATACATGAATGCATGATGTGTGTGTGGAGTGTGGGCATGTTTAGGGTGTTTGGCATGATGTAAAGGTTGTGATCTATGAGCATGAGCATGAATAGCATGTGAATGTTTCTTAGGGGCTTGTTTCTTAGGAAACATAGCCTCTAGTCTATCTTATCAAATTCACATTTTTCAAAACTATTCCTAATGAATCAATTTTCTCTTTTAGCATAGAAATTTCATTTTCATTAACTTGTGAAAACTTACCTTTGCAAGAAATCTTATAGTTCTCAAAATCTTTTTGTGTAGAAACAAGAGTAGAAAGCAATTCATCCTTTTCTTTTGTAAGAGTGAAAACTTGGTGATTTAGAGATTCATTTTCCTTTTTCATTTTCAAATATTTCTTTTTAAGAAAATCATAGTTATGTGAGAGTTCTTCAAATGCTTCTCCTAGTTCATCCATGGAAAGCTCACAATCAATATGAGTATTGGGAGTTACCTTGCTTGTGCTTTCATTTTCCATGAAGCACATGTTGGCGGTGTCGACTTCCTCCTCGGATTCACTCTCGGAATCCCAAGTGGCCTTTAATGCTTTCTTTTTGTATGGCTTCTTGGATGTGGAGGGCTTGACATTATTCGGGCATTCCGCAATAATATGACCCGGCTTTTGGCAATTGAAGCAAATAATTTTCTTCTCTTCTTTGCCTTGCCATCTCCTCTTATTTTGGAACTTTGCCTTGTTATACATTTTCTGAACGTTCTTTACAAGAAGTGAAAGCTCTTCATCATCTTCTTCTTCATCGTCTTCGTCGGAGTATGTGGAATGACTCTTGAAGCCAATAGTTTTCTTCTTGGAGGGAGCCATTTCTTCTCTTGCTTTCCTCTCCATCTCATGGGTGTTTAGGTTCCCAATGAGACCTATAAGCTCCATCTTTTCCTTGTCATTAAGTTTCCTTCAAGGTAGTGGCTTTGACTTCCCAAGATGGAGGGAGTGCCCGAATGATCTTCCTCACCTTTTGGTCATTGTCAATAGCATCACCTAAAGAAGAAAGTCCATTAGTAATCTTTATAAATTTAGTAACCATATCATCTATGGTTTCATTTTCTTGCATAGAGAAATTTTCATATTCGGACTGAAGAAGGTCAATTTTTGCCCTCTTAACTTGTGAAGTCCCTTAATGTATGACAAGCAAGTGAGTGCAAATTTCATGTGCGGATTTACAATAAATAACTCTAGAGATATCATCATCATTAAGAGCTTGGAGCAATGCATAGTGTGCCCTAGCATTAGCATCAAATTCTTTAGTCTCAATATCGGACCAAGTGTCCTCATCACGGTGGGTACACTAAATGGTTTGGTCACCGCCTTTGCAACCCGGCTTCCTAGGGATTGCAAAAATGCGGTCACCTTAACCTTCCATATGGGAAAGTTAAGGCCATCAAATTTTGGTGGGGTCTTAATTCCTTCGACCATGTTTACTAAGTGACTGAGTATGAAAAATGATTAGCAATAAGGATCTCTGTAAGGTTGTTAAGCCAAGAGCCTAGAGACCAAAGCTCTGATACCAATTGAAAAACACCTAGAGGGGGGTGAATAGGTGTTAAAGCTAATCTAATGATCTTTTTAAACAAGTATGAAAAATGATACAACGATCGCCCAAAACAAGGCTAGAAGTCGAATACCCAGTGAATGGCTCTGAACTCCTTCCTCGTGATTCCTCTAGATAAGAGTTTGAGGTGTGTATTGCAATCTTGTTGTATGAGTATTGATCGACAAATTAGCAAGGAATGAAAAGGATGCAATGATGAAGTGCATACAAGATATAACACAAGTTAGAACTAAAGAGCAATATAACAAGCTAGAATTGAAGAGCAATAAAGAGTAGTAAAGAAAAGAAATCAATCGCAAACACAAAGGGTTTATTTTGAGGTTCGGGCCACCGCTCTACCTCCCCGCCTTCACCACCGTGAAGGGTTTCCACTATATCCACCAAGGAACGATTACAAGGTCTACCGAAGACCGGAGTACTGAACTCCACCAATTACAATCCTCTACCGAAGAGGGATCTCACACAAGAAGATCAAGTAACCAAGTGATCAACAAGGGAACCCAAAACTTCTCTTTACAACTTCCTTATAGAATGAGGAGGGTTTTTGGCTCAAGAAGTGTAGTGAGAAACAAACTCAGTTGTGAATGAGAATTGCTTGAAAAATAACTGAAAAACAATAGCCAAGAATGCACTAGAGAATTTGAGAGCTTTTGAAACTTTTTCATTCTTTTGAAAACTTGAAAAACTAGGTATATTTCTTGTATTTTGTAAGAGACCAATCCCTACTATTTATAGGGATTAGAGGAGATCAAAATATGATTAGGACTAGGTTATTAGGTCAGAAAATAGCTGCCAAGATTTCAGAATTAGCTGACACAAAAATCTCCAACGAATCTCAATACAAAATCTCAGAAAACTAGCCGTTGGCGGCTGGAGACGGCTGTTGGTCGACCGGCCCGGTCGACCGATAGTCCAATTTGCAAAGTAGCCGTTGGACTCGGTCGACCGGCAGCAAAAGAAAATTTTCACTTAGAACTGTCGGTCGACCGACAAGAAACAGAGAGCAAAGTGGTTCCAGTCGGTCGACCGACAGACGTGCACAAAACATGCACGCCCTGGTCTCAAGGCTCGGTCGACCGGCCAGGCCTGGAATGAACCGGTCGACCGGCCCGATCGACCGACAGGCCTGAAACAGATATTTTTATAGGATTTTTCTTGAACTTTGAAAATTTTTCAAATTAATTTTGTAAGGAAATATGACTAAGTATCATGCTGAAAAGGTAGATATACATGATGTAAACAAGATATAAAATTTACAAAATTTTTAGTCATGTATAGAAATCAAAGAATGAACTTAAATCAAAAGTCAAAAATAAAAACCGTATTTTTGAAAATGTGTGTGTTTGCTTGAGCCAATTTAACACAGCCTCATTCTTTAACAAACTAAGTCTTACATAGGTTCTAGGTGACTATAAAGTCTTCAAGTGGGCTCCTCCATATGTGATCTTGAAAATCTTGTATCTTCAACCCGAAATGAACCAACTTGAGTCAAAACGATCTTCCTTTAAGAAAGAGCACACCATGAATCCTTAGAACCCTAAAACACACTTAAACACTAAAAATGATTAGTACAAATAACTATATATGTTTTGTAATCATCAAAACTGAAAAACCGGTTGATTGTAACCTTGGGCCAACATTATCTTCTTCCTGTTTGTACGAAAAGATATCTTCAAAGAATACAACATCTGTAGATTCGATAATTATGTTTACTTGAATATCGGGTATTTTTGATTTGTATACCATAAATCTATAGGCACTTCTATTCAAGGCATAGCCTATGAAAATGCAGTCTATTGTTTTCAATCCCAACTTAGTCTATTTAGGTAGTGGTGCTTGTATCTTTGCAAGGCATCCTCACATTTTTAGGTAATGATAGGAAGGCGCCCTTCATGCCATAACTCAAATGATATAAGATCAAGTTTCTTGTTGGGTACTCTGTTCAGAATATAATTTGTACATAACAGAGCTTCCCTCATAAGTTCTGTAATGCTCCAGAACTTAGGAGCATGGAATCGACCATCTCCAATTTAAGCGGCTCCTATATCTTATATCGGGACCTCGCCCTAACGACCACTCAGTGAACAACTGTAGCGAGCCCTCGCCCTGACGGCTACCCCTTCTCGTGGAGCTTCCTGAGATGGAGACTTCCCTAATGGCCTATAACGGGTTCTCACCCTGACAACCAAGTCTACAGGGAGACTCTCTTGAAAGATGAAATTCCTCCCTGTGGCTCTTATATCCTATATCGGTCCCTCTCCTTGATGGCTATTTGGGAACAACCTATAGTAGGCTCTTGGCCTGACGGCTATCCCTTGTCGAGGAGTCTCCTGAGATAGAGACTGGCCTAAGGGCCTATAGCAGGTTCTCACCCTGATAGTCAAATCTACGTGAAGACTTTCTTGAAAGACGAAAGTCGTCCTTGTGGCTCCTATATCCTATAAGGGGCCTCGCCCTGACGGTTACTCGGGGAATAACCTATAGCAGCCCTTCTCCCTGACAGCTAACCCCTTCTCGAGGAGTCTCCTGAGTGGTGCCACCGATTGATACTAAGAATTTTAACTTAAATAGAGTCAAATTTCTAGAAACCGCTTCCACATTATCCTTTAGAATTATATTTACTATCTTAATTCATTTTTTGGGATTTTTCTAAATTTATCAAAATTTGACCATATTCGATGTTCGCCGATATCGATGATTGATTCTAGAATTTTTAATTCGAAAATGGGATTGAAATTCTTGAATTCGATTTCACCATGATCCTCAATTTAATATTCATTATTTTGGAAATTTTTTGGGATCTTTTCGAGATACTTGATGTTTGGGCATTTCCTATATTTTTTTCGAAAATTTTTCGCATCTGTGCCCGGGGATTTCACCATTCAAATTATTTCTTCTTTTTCTTCCAATTTTTTTCTTTTCACTTTCTTTTCCTTTTTTCTTTTTCCTTCCTTCCTTTTCCTTCCAATAATTTCCAAACACTTCTACTTCCTTTTAACAAAATATCGCCTCCAAAATATCTCAATTCACTCATCACCCCTCTCCCATCACCAAGGCGAACCAAAGCCACCTCACCCCTTCCCATATCACAAAAAAAACCCTAATCTCCATTCCCTTCTCCTTTCCTTTAACAACAAACTCCAAAAATTCTCCGTTCCTTTCTCCCTTAACCTCCGTTCTTCCAGCTAAAAACCCTAACTACCACTTCCTCCTTCAAATCAACAACAACACCACCTACAGTACTTCGCCATCATCTTCTTCCTCCTCCTTCTCCTCCCACTTTACCATACCCCTAAGGTTCCACCATCCAAAATAATCTCCATCTCCATCTACAAGAACAACGACCACCAAAAAAACCCCACCACCACTCCTCCCCTCCTAGGCCGGTCACTACCTCAAGCTTGTGGCCAGCCACCTCCTCTCTAGCGATATCCCCAGCGACTACTCTGGCGACAACTCCACCACCCTTTATAGCATCACTTTCACCACTATTACAACTCTATTATCACCCCCACCTCTTATATTTCTCTCTCCATCACCACTACCACCTTCACTCTCACCATTACAACACCACCCCTATCACCACTACTCTAACCTCCAACATTACCATAATCACCACCTCCTTCAAAATCCTTTTCATTCTCCTTCAAATCCCAACTCCTCTAACACCACTAACTACTACCACTAATACCATCACCCTTCGCTTCACTTCTCCTCCTCCTAGGTTGGACCTCCCCATGTGGCTGGTGCACCACTCTTGGGACCGTTGGCCATCTAGGGGCCAAGCTTCCTGCTTCTTCTCTCGCTACGTGTGTTTCCTCGCTGGGAGCTCAGGCGCGCGGAGTTTCCCGAAGTCCACAGCATTTTCCTTGGAATTTGTGTTTTAGGTGAGTGTTTTTCTTGCATTATTGATCTTGTATTGGATTTGAAAATATGTTATATTTTGTATCGGTCTGGTGTGATTGCATAGGTGTGAGTGTGTTGTATTTTGTAGACATGTTGTGACTTGTATTGGACCGATGTACTGTAATACCTGTAATAGTATAGATGACATTATACTTATGCATATGTGGTACTAACAATGCAGATTTCCTTGTACATACTTTGGGTTTCTCCTGACTCTGGGCTGGCTACCCAATAGGTATTAGGCCTTGTACCTTTATGAATTTTGTGGTGCTGTAGGGAGTGCGCTTAGACCCTAGGTGTACTCTAGCCTTCAAGCTTTCATTCAGCCCACTCCCGGGCTAGCTACCAAATTCGCTTCCAGCCTTGTACCCTTATGAGTTTTGTGGTAGCTACCAGAAATGCGCTTAGACCTTTTGGGTGTGTTCAGCTCTGCCTGATAGGCTGATTAGTGTTCAATTTTGTATCATTTTACATCACATTTTCATGCATATTATCAATAAAAATGAGCTTTTTAGTGGTTGTTTGTCTTAATTTCAGGTCCACTTTTTAATAAAGAAGAAAGCCCACATCCAAGCTATTTAAAGGATTTAAAGGTGATTAAAAAGATCCCAATCTAAATAAGCCCACATCTGTAACGAAGCAGGAAATATCTTCGTAGTTTTAGAAGCTTCCACAGTACACATGGAAAGAGACAGCATGTCAGCGCGATCGCTGGCATAACTGCCTAGATTCTACCACAAAAATGTGTCTTTGGCCATGGATCCACGGCAGAACTTAGACCATTGTGCAGCGTTTGATCTTATGGCTGCGATTGAAAGTGATGAGCTCCTAGTGCCTATATAAAGACCCCTAGGGCCTCTGTTGTGAGGAGAGAGAGGAGATAGCTATAAATTTTAGGAGAAAGATTAGGATTTCTTTAGGTTCTTCTTTAGTATTCTATGGTAATTTTCTTTTATCTATTTAGAATCCAAAAGGAGAGAAAGGGTGACAGTGAGATCTTTGTAATTGAGAGTGACAATCAAATGCAAAGCTTATGATCTTCTTCCTCTAATTTCTTATTCTTTTAATTATTTCTCTTTTACTTTCAACCTTTTAATTCCTTACACTTTAATCTATCATGCTTTCTTCTTTCTTTACTTCTCCATGGATAACTAACTTTCTAACTTGACTAACTAATATCTAACAATACTAACTACTAACTCTTGAATGAGGCTAACTCTTATGATTCATTGGATGTTTATAATTTTTTGTCATGTGCTTAACAAGTCTCTTTAATTCCCAATGAAGATGAGTGTTGTTTTTTATCTTAATGAAGATTTTGTTATTCCCTCTATATAATTCATGTGTGGCTCATTTAGAGCCTTGTTTTATTAACAAGAGCCTTGATGGAACATGATGAGGTGATTACCTTAGTATGCTAATAAATTAATACACTAGCTTCTTATTTCCTGCTAGCAAAACCATGGCTTTAATGATCTAATGAACCTATGTTCTTGCTATGTATTTTTAAATTTTGAATCTCAAATTCTTAAATTTCAGTCTTGTGAACCTATTGGGAGCCTATAATCCAAGGAGGCCATCTAACCAAGATAAGAGGGGAACACCTCAATTGGGCCAACTTTTTGACTTGATGAAGTAAGATGGACAATATGCCAATGAATCTACATGAGACACAAGTGATTTAAGAGATTAGTAAGTTAGCAGTATAAAGTTGTTAGTTAGTCATGCCTTTCCTTCTATCTGATAAAAACTCTTCTAAATTTTAGGAAACTTTCTTTCTCAAACAAAGTCCTTTTTTTTTTCTACTTTTTCAAGCACCATTTTATTCACCATTTTCATTCTATCTTCCTCGTTTTCATTGTTTTCTTAACACAAAAGAATTCATCATCTTATTTTTACTTTATTTTCTTTTCTAATTCTTAAACAAAGAAGAACTTTTGTTTTCTTTCCAAAAACAAGTACAATAAGAGCTAAAAAAGTTTCGATTGTAAACCCTTACTGCGGATATCCGTTATAGCTTTTGCTACAAACGATAGTTCGAAGGAGCACATTAACTCAACATACATACCCAGAGTTCGAACATTGCTATATGGACCTACATGATTTACTCTAAACTTCTGCTCTTCCCTACATTTTTGAACAAATTTTTGGCGCCGTTGCAGGGGAGGGTGACGGTTTTTGTTAGTTTTTGGAACTAAACAAATTTTTCTTCTCTGTTGTAGGTTAAAGGTTTGAAAATAGGAAATTAAGTATTGCAGTAACATATAAGTGGTCTTGGGCCTCTGCGCTAGAAAGCAGAGACCAAGTACCCTCTAACTTGCCGCGTTTTCTCAGCTTTTGTCGCGTTTTCACAACAAGAAGGAGTTGACTACTGATAATCTTTTTTTGCAGTGTCGCTTGCTTTGCAAAATTTAACCTATTGCAATAATTGTTTCTAGTATGCCTGATTAGTCTCTAATGTTACATAATTTTATCACATCTTCACATTTTTTTATTAAATATTGCTAATAATGGTTTTCTTTTGTGATCCTACGTTCATGGTGTGGAATGAAGAAGAAGACCCAAAATTACCAATTAATGGGTGATTAAATGCCTATAAAGATAGTTATTGACCTAGGAGGGTCATTCTGTCAGACCTGGGTGCTGAAATTTAAAATCTGGAAAGTACAACCGACAGAGGACCAAAGCGACAGCGCACAGCGGGAGCCGCTGCGCGTGCCGCTTTGGTACAGTCGCGAAAATGTGGCTTTTGCCGCGTTTTCGCGACAGTACTGGTGCTGCTACGCTAGTACTTTAGGCCAGGGTTCTTCCCCTAGCCTCCTTTCTCCTGGTTCCTATAAATAACCCCTTGGGGTTCTTCATACGAAAATGTCCAGAGAATTAGGATTTTGTTCTTAATTGTTTCTAGGAGTTGTAGTTGTTTGTGTTTTCTTCTTCTTCAAGCTTAGTTTAGCTTTTATAGTGAAAGAGAGAGAGTGTGTACAAGTTGTATTTGAAGGTGATAATCTTATACAAGTAATACTTCGCCTTCTTCTTTTCATTACTTGGTGTTTTCATTTGCTTTTACTTTCTTGTTTTACTGTAATACTTCTTCTTTTATTTCTTCTCTCTTGTTGTTTTCTTTCCTTACTCATATCTAGCTAACCTTCCATTGCATGGCTAACTAACTACTAACCCACTAATCTCTAACAACTTGATTGATAATCCAAACGAGTCAATAGTGTCAAACAAGGCCTTGTGCAAACAAGAGTAATGATATCTTAAGACGAGGGTTCTAACTTTAACTTACTTAAACGTACTCCCGTTCTTATATTTCATGCTTAACCATTTTTGATGATTTATAGATTGTGACTTTACTTGTTTTTGTTAGTTAGAGATATTCTTATTAATCTTTACCGATACTATTAGTTCACTTGTTTCTTCCCTTATTCTCGCTTTCAATTGGATCTTGATAAGGGAATGTTCAAGTTTTGCCGTGTAAAGCTAAGTTAAAGGAAGAACTTTCATTCGATCTCTAACGTGAATAGTTCTTATACATAAAAGTTATGCTTGCCTATGATCCATTGTGACGCTACATCTTCAAGAAGTTAGAGATTAATGGGAACGCTTAGTAGAAAGTTAGCCATGCATTTTTACCTTTAAGAAATTTACTTCTAAAAACCATCAAACCAATTCAGACAATTCTCGAGACAACACTTGTTTTCTTTTCAATTCTTTATTTGAATTGAAGAACTTTTTCTTTACTTTGAACAAAGAAGCCACATCAAAGCTTTCATCGCTCTCCATCCTTGTGGATACAACCTGTATAGCCGCTTTGCCATTAAGGAAGAATCGCGAAATCATTAACATCGGCTCTCACTCCTTTACTTATTTTTGTGCATGCTTTTTGTCAATCAAATTTTGGCGCCATTGCCGGGGAGCGAACGGTTTATTGTTCAAATTTTCTTTATTTGTGTGTAGGAGAAGTTACCAAGGAGCTAACTATAATGGGAAGCAAGATTGGTGGCCAAAGACATTACACGAAGAATTCATTTGCCTAAAAAAAAAATCGTGTAGAAACGAATTTTTCCAATTGAAGTACTAACAAAAGCTCTTCAAAAGAGTTGCCAAAAATCGCTCAAAAATTGCTTTCCAAAATTTTTATTTCACTTGTATGCTTCACCTCATACACTTGTAATAACTCAACAGAAACCCATTTGTTGCTAAATTGAAAATCGGTTAGACTCTTGCATTTAGGGCACGTCTATTTTAATTAATTTCAATTTCTGTTAAAGAGTATTAGAGAAAGGTACGTGTGCATTCCATATAAAACAAGACTAACATTTTGGAGTGATTTATCGCTTTGAGTGTTATCTTATTATGAATATACTGTATACTTGCACAATTGACATTAAGGACAAAACCCAAATAAACAAGATAAGGTGGGGATTTCATCACTTTTTCTTAGACCATAAATCATCTCCATGTGCACTCACAATCTCAAGTCTTAACAAGAAATTGATAGATTTTGGTCCTAGGGGCATCTCAGACTCACTAAGAGATTAACAGAGGGGGAAAATTTCAAGAACTATACTCCTTCAAAATCGGTATCTAAGGAAAGAGATTGAGAGGTTAAGCCTCGAAAGCTCCTTGGTTTGGCGTAATTAAGGCCCGAGGCTCACGCCCGGACACCTCGCACCAAGTTTTGCCGTTTCCTGACTGATTAGCTTGTGGCCTAATTCCTGCAACAACTTCCCCCGGAGAATCGACCAGTTAGGAGTCGTCTAGGTCCGGGTACCTTAGACTAAGGCTTAGTGGTTGTTTTTCTTTATTTTGTTTTTATTCTTTTCGATTGTTTATTGTCTATACGTTGTTTGTGGTATGCTGCATGCAAGAGTGGGTGGGAGATCCTGTAACTTTCAGATTAATCAGAAACACTTCTCAACCCCTGCATCCAGAATCGGTGATGGCATCGCAATAGGACAAGTTTTACCCAATCAAATCACTACCATCTTGTATAAAACTTCCTGAGGCGAATAGAAATAACTTTGAGTTGAAATCTTAATTCATGAACACTCTTCTGAAATTTCACGGTTTAGAATCGGAGGATGCATACTTCTTTGTTAGGGAATTTGAAGAAGTATGCCTCATGATGCGCATACCCAGCTAGGAGATGATGCTATTAGGTTACATTTCATTTCCTTCTCCTTAAAGGACCTAGCTAAAAAATAGTTGTGCGGTTTGACTGTAGATTCAGTTACAACATGGGACGATTTTGTCAAGGCCTTCTTGAAGAAATTTTACCCAATTCACAAGATTGTCCTCATTAGAAAGAATATTATGCAGTTTAGGCAAGAGCAGAGCGAACCATTCTGGAGATACTTCAAACGATTCAAAGATTTCCTAACTCATTTTCCTCATCACGGTGTAGAGAAATAGTATCAGTGTCAGATTCTCTATGATGGTTTGGATTATCAGACAAAGACACTGTTAGAAACTTGTTGGCCCAATGGCCTTCCACTCTAGTTTTGATGATGATCAATACTCATGTAGTTATGTTTACTAATATTCTTGTGTTTCTAAGTTTCAGATCATTAACAGGATATTAGTTGGTGATTAGCTTCAACAAGATGATTAGAAGCTATTCATGATGATCCGGTGCCAAAGCTTAAAGATCATACCTTTGCACTTGGAGAATCACGGAGTTTTGGAGCAAGTCTACTTGAAGATGAAGATTGTCAAGAAGACTTAGGTATCTAGTTTTAGAGTTTGTGTTTTAGATCCATTTGTAAAGCTTAGTTTAGTTGATATGCTCAAGTGCACAAACACACACGTTTTATGATTTGATATTTGGTTTTTATGAATAGTTGATCAAAACAAGTTTACATATTTTATATGTATAGTAGATGTATTCTAGTTATACATACATGCTTTAACTTGGTAAACAAACTTATTTTTGACTATCCTATTCATGCTTTGGAAAAATCAAGTTTGATAAAAATACAAGTTTTGTTTTTGATAAAATTGGCAAGACACAAAAATGAATTGATATGATTGATATATGTCTTGAAATTTTTATCACATGTTTATGTTTCAACATAAAATGATAAAACAATTTTTATGATATTTTTAAAAGTATTAAAAGATTTTTTAGAAAATATTTTTCCAAATTTTTCTGACCTGGACTGTGCTGACAGGCTGGTCGGTCGACCGGGACGGTCGACCGCACCAAAGGGCCGGTCGACCGATCCGGTCGACCGACGTGCACGGACGTGCACGTCTGTTAGGCACAGAGCCGGTCGACCGGGCCGGTCGACCGAGTTGAGAGCTTTGCTCTCGGGAATTTTCGGTCGACCGGACCGGTCGACCGATATTGCCCAACGGTCACATTTTTGACCGTTGGCGGTCGACCGGGCCGGTCGACCGGTGGCTGTCAGAACTGCCACATCAGCCTAACGGCTAGTTTTCTGGTTTGGCCTATATAAACCCTATTCATTTGGGATTTTGGCCAAGGTTTTTACAAGAGAAAAATCTCAGGTTTTCAGAAGTTTAAAACAAGTTTTTAAAAGAGTTTTTGGGCTTTAAACTTCTCATCTTGATTTGTTTTGGGTTTTTGGAAAATCAAAGAAAGCTAGGGTTTTGGGAGATTGTATTGTTTTGTATTTTCTATCTTCTACAAGTGATTTCCCAAGAAGTTTTTCTTTGTTGCTTGTTTCCAAAAACACCTAGTTTCCACACTTGAGCTATCATACTATCCTAAACTATTAGGATCTTTGTTTAGTGGAAAAAGAGAAAAAGAAAGAGAAGTGTTTGAGGTTGTTGTTGTAAACCTCTTGTGTTGTAACCCTCCTTTTATTTGTGAATCCCTCTTCGGTAGAGGTGATCGGAGTGGTATTGGTTTGCTCCCTCTTAGGTAGAGGTGGAGTTTGGTTGTGAGCCTCTTCGGTAGAGGTGTGTGGATTGGTTGTTGTATTGGCTACGGGCCTTACCCCTCGGTTGTGAGGTGGTTGTTTGAGAGAGGAGTTTGGTACTCCTAGAGTTGTAAGAAATCCTCTTCGGTAGAGGTTCCCTCGGTGGGAGTTGAGATAGTGAAAATCCTACACGGTGGTGTAGGCGGGGATGTAGAGTTGGGTACTCGAACCTCGAAACAAATTTGTGTGTTTGCGTTTGATCCTATTGTCTCTCAACTCTACTCTCCTTAATTTGTGCAAGCATCATTCATTTCATACTTATTACATATTTGCTTGTGTTGCCTTGCATCTTATTCATATTGCCATATCATATATTGCTTGTGTTGTGCCTTGCATCTCTTATTGCTATATCCTTGATTGCTTGGCTTGATTGTGTGTGCACATTGCTAGGATTGCTTGTGTGTGTGTGCCTAACTTATACTCATCCAACAAGAGCTTCACATAGCGCCTCAACCCATTTCAAGGGGAATCAAGAGGAGTTAGTCCAGAGCCTCGCAAGGGGAATTCGGCTACACTTGTTGTATTGTATTAGTTTGTGCATAATTTGCATTAGCTTCCGCATTTAGCGCACTTAGTTTGCAATTAGTTTTCTAGATTAGCATTTACACCTATTCACCCCCCCTCTAGGTGTTTTTCAATTGGTATCAGAGCTAGTGCTCCTGATACTTAGGCTTAACATCCTAGGAGTGAGATCCATTTGCTTGCTAATCTCATTTGCATTTGTTTGTTTGCACATTCATATATAGTTTACCATGGACTTCATGACCCCTCCTAGCTTTGACCCTTCCAACATTGATGTTTGGAAGTATAGGATGTCCATGTACCTAAAGACCCTAGGTTTGCATGTCTTCCTTGCCGCCACCAAGAGATGTTATCTTGGTGATTGCAATCATATAGGGGCCAATGCACAAGCCCTAGAGGCCATTAGAAGCACTTTATCTAAAGATTATCTTTTATGTGTTTCTAACTTTGATTCCGCTTTTGTAGTGTGGAACAAATTGACAACCACCAACACCTCCAAGCTTCAAGTCCAAATCCAACAAGAAGAGGAATCTAGTGGAGAATCCAACTCTATATGCTACATGGTCCAAGGGAATGACTCCCTTGAGGTACACTCGGAAACTCCATTAGATAGTGATGATGATGCTAGTTCTTCAAGAAATGATATTGTTGATCCACACGCTTTGAATGAAGAACTTTCAATTGTTTGTGAGAAATTAATTGAGAAGTATAAGATTTTGAAAAAGAAAAGTCTAGGAATAGAAAAAGAAAATAAGTGTTTGAATTCTAGACTTAATATTGCTTTGCAAGAGAAAGAGGAGATCTCTAATGATAGGGATTCATTAAGATCTCAACTTAATCTTGTATTAAAAGAAAATGAATTTTTGAAAAATAAAAATGATTGTGAAAACCTTTTAAAGAAGAATGAAAACTTGTCTTCTAAAATTGATTTTGTTTAAAAGAGAATGTTGCTTTAAAAAACAAAATTATTTCTATTTCAAATGACTTGAATGCTTGTTTAGAGAAAAATAATGTTTTACATAATAAGATTGATTCTCATGTTTGCCATGCTAGGGTAGTTTCACCTAAATCACCCATTGCATGTTCCACTTCTTCTATGCTTGAGAATGATATAAATTTGTTAAAGAAGAAAATGGATTGTTTGGGCTCCACTATGAGCCAATGTGCCATGAACCACTCACGGTTGGAAACCTTGGTTCGAAAGAAACAAGTTCCAACTTCTATGCATGCACACCCTCCACGGCATACACATGCTCCACACGGACACACTCCTCACATGTATGCTCATGTGTACACTTGTACACATTGTGGACGTAAGGGCCACCTTGCTAAATTTTGTTATGATAGATTACATACTCCAAATTTAGCAAAGAACTTTGTTTGGGTTAGAGAAGAGACTAACCCCCATGGACCCAAAAGAGTATGGGTACCAAAGACCACCCCTCCTATTGTTTTTAATGTAGGTGTGGGCTCTCACATGACGTGAGAGTGATGACACCTTGGAGTGGATGCGTTCCGGACTTAAAGGAAATCTATTGGATGCATCACTTTCAAGGGAAGATTTGGTGGAGATGACCACCATGTTTTGGAGACGAGGAGGTTGCCTTCTAGGTTTGGTAACAATTCCTAACTCCTTATTATTTGTTTACATGCTTTTAATATTCATTATTTATAGCATGTTTTTATTGTCTATGGATTAGTATGTAAATGCCATGTTTATTAGATCCTTGACATACATGTATAGTATTTGAGACACATATGCTTATATGAACCCATATTTAGGGTTCTCACTTTTGTTTAAGCTATAATGTACATCATGAATCTAATACATGTGAATTTACATAGTAATCATGTTTTAATTTTATCATGATGTCCTTTATATTTGTTTTGATGCTTCATGTTTTGAAAATATGTTTAGATGTTTGTTTTCATTAAGACTAGGATTTATACTTGTACATATAGTGGGCCACAAATAAATCTATATATGTTTGAATTGAATGCTTATTTGAACCCATTAGATGTGCTAGTATAGTCTAGTTTTGATGATCCATACATTTTAAACTTGTATTCCCATTTTGGATTTGTTTTATGAGTTTTCATTTCATGTATATGTTTATTTTGCCAAAACATTAAGATATACATGTATACCCCTTGAGTCATTTGCCTTTCATGCAAATCTATATATATGGACTCAAATTGTGTCTAGGGATATGTATGTATACTTATTGTGTTGACAATTCATACATATACCTTGAATTGAAAATTATTGTTATGAAAATTTAGTCTTTTGTGATTTTCAAGTTTTCATGTGTTCATGTTTAACTTCATGTATATGACCATCTTATCCAAACTATTGACTATACATGAGTATCCTTTTTTTTGAGCCACGTGCCTTCATGCATATATCTTTGTGGACTCGTTATGTTTTGGATATGTATGTATACTTTAGTTTGTATTAGACATACATATGCCTTGAAGATTAGATAGTTTTGATGATTTTCATGTTTTAAGGAATAATTGAGCGTAATGAAAATATTTTTATGATTATGATATTCACACTTTATTTGTACACTCACCTTTATTGCTTGCTCATGTTTTGTTTTCATGAGTCTTATTTATGCCTAATTGAACTTGAGTGTTTGATATGATGTGAATTTCATGTTTATGAAAAACAATTTTGTTTTATTCCTTGCTTGAAGGATTTCGTACTAGTTAACAAGTTTTCCATTTAACTAGTTGTAATGTTCTTCACTTTGGTAGAGATTTTCAAATAAAACTACATTTTCAAATCTATCTTTGAAAACCCCTACCATCTAAGGGCGGTAGGATGGGAGATCATGTTCATGTAAGCCCTAAATTGAAAATCTTTAAAACTTGAATTATGATTGGGTGGTAGAGAATATGATGTATACACTTGAACTTATTGTTATGTCAATTGCTATCATTGAACTCTTTTAATTGGTATCATTTTGATCTTCTTGTATACTCATATATGTTTTGTATGTATGTATGCCTTAAATTCCAAGTATATCAATTTCTATTGGTATCTATTTTTCATACATATATATGTTTGTGTTTATGCTAGTGCTTGAGTTTCAATTTTGTTTAAATTGATTACTTTTAAATTGATATCAAGACTATGCATGATTTTAGTTTGTATTTCATAAAGGGGAGAAAATTTGATTTTGTATTTCAATTGGTATTTGTACTCCCACTCTTTATGATTAAAAGTTGTTATTTTAAACATATGATATCACCATCAAATTATATGTTTTCAAAATGAAATATATTCTTACAATTGGTATCAAAATTTGTGTTTAGACATTCAAAATTTGTTATGTTGTTTTACAATTGGTAATTTGTTATGTTTAATTACAATTGGTATCTCAAAATGTTGTTTAAAAAAAATATTCAAAGTTTTGATTTGTATTTCCTATATGCAAGGAGAGCTTAACATCTCTCTTACATATAGATTCATGTTGAGTATATTATAAATTGAGGAGCTTGACAACTCTTCTTTATATGATATACGTGTGTAGGGGGAGCTTCACATCTCCTCTTATGCATTACATAATATGTGTTATGTGAATTGGGGCTTGTCATCCCTTCTTCATGTAATGCATATGTGTAGGGAAGCTAACTTAGCGTCTTCCTCTTCATGAATGTATATAGCATATAACATATATTGATCCTTGTTTATTGGTATCAAGATGCTTCATTGACATATTTTTTAAGTGATATCATGTTTGTAGTCACCCCTTATTGATTTTTTTTTGTTTTAGACAAAAAGGGGGAGAACATTGTCTTTTATTGTTTTGTTTGACATAAAGGGGAAGAAAGATTTTTACCCCTCATTTTATCTATGGTTTTGATTGTTTACCCCTTTGTTGATGATTGACAAAAAGGGGGAGAAGTATTTGTGTTTTATATGCATGCTTATGTTTTATATGCATATATTATGTTTTAATCTCAAGAATAGTAAGTTTGATTGATTTATAGAGTTTGCTTTGTAATTGGTATCTAGAGCATATTTTATGTTGAATATTCCATTGGTATCTAGAGCACCATGTTTATATGCATTTGTCATGCATTGCATATTATTGTTTATTTGTTTATGCATGAGTTAAGGGGGAGCTTCATTGAAGCTTATCTTTAATCCATGCATATACAACTCCATGAGTTTTGTCATCATCAAAAAGGGGGAGATTGTTGGCCCAATGGCCTTCCACTCTAGTTTTGATGATGATCAACACTCATGTAGTTATGTTTACTAATATTCTTGTGTTTCTAAGTTTCAGATCATTAACAGGATATTAGTTGGTGATTAGCTTCAACAAGATGATTAGAAGCTATTCATGATGATCCGGTGCCAAAGCTTAAAGATCATACCTTTGCACTTGGAGAATCACGGAGTTTTGGAGCAAGTCTACTTGAAGATGAAGATCGTCAAGAAGACTTAGGTATCTAGTTTTAGAGTTTGTGTTTTAGATCCATTTGTAAAGCTTAGTTTAGTTGATATGCTCAAGTGCACAAACACACACGTTTTATGATTTGATATTTGGTTTTTATGAATAGTTGATCAAAACAAGTTTACATGTTTTATATGTATAGTAGATGTTTTCTAGTTATACATACATGCTTTAACTTGGTAAACAAACTTATTTTTGACTATCCTATTCATGCTTTGAAAAAATCAAGTTTGATAAAAATACAAGTTTTGTTTTGATAAAATTGGCAAGACACAAAAATGAATTGATATGATTGATATATGTCTTGAAATTTTTATCACATGTTTATGTTTCAACATAAAATGATAAAACAATTTTTATGATATTTTTAAAAGTATTAAAAGATTTTTTAGAAAATATTTTTCCAAATTTTTCTGACCTGGACTGTGCTGACAGGCTGGTCGGTCGACCGGGACGGTCGACCGCACCAAAGGGCCGGTCGACCGATCCGGTCGACCGACGTGCACGGACGTGCACGTCTGTTAGGCACAGAGCCGGTCGACCGGGCCGGTCGACCGAGTTGAGAGCTTTGCTCTCGGGAATTTTCGGTCGACCGGACCGGTCGACCGATATTTCCCAACGGTCACATTTTTGACCGTTGGCGGTCGACCGGGCCGGTCGACCGGTGGCTGTCAGAACTGCCACATCAGCCTAACGGCTAGTTTTCTGGTTTGGCCTATATAAACCCTATTCATTTGGGATTTTGGCCAAGGTTTTTACAAGAGAAAAATCCCAGGTTTTCAGAAGTTTAAAACAAGTTTTAAAAGAGTTTTTGGGCTTTAAACTTCTCATCTTGATTTGTTTTGGGTTTTTGGAAAATCAAAGAAAGCTAGGGTTTTGGGAGATTGTATTGTTTTATATTTTCTATCTTCTACAAGTGATTTCCCAAGAAGTTTTTCTTTGTTGCTTGTTTCCAAAAACACACTAGTTTCCACACTTGAGCTATCATACTATCCTAAACTATTAGGATCTTTGTTTAGTGGAAAAAGAGAAAAAGAAAGAGAAGTGTTTGAGGTTGTTGTTGTAAACCTCTTGTGTTGTAACCCTCCTTTTATTTGTGAATCCCTCTTCGGTAGAGGTGATCGGAGTGGTATTGGTTTGCCCCCTCTTAGGTAGAGGTGGAGTTTGGTTGTGAGCCTCTTCGGTAGAGGTGTGTGGATTGGTTGTTGTATTGGCTACGGGCCTTACCCCTCGGTTGTGAGGTGGTTGTTTGAGAGAGGAGTTTGGTACTCCTAGAGTTGTAAGAAATCCTCTTCGGTAGAGGTTCCCTCGGTGGGAGTTGAGATAGTGGAATCCTACACGGTGGTGTAGGCGGGGATGTAGAGTTGGGTACTCGAACCTCGAAACAAATTTGTGTGTTTGCGTTTGATCCTATTGTCTCTCAACTCTACTCTCCTTAATTTGTGCAAGCATCATTCATTTCATACTTATTACATATTTGCTTGTGTTGCCTTGCATCTTATTCATATTGCCATATCATATATTGCTTGTGTTGTGCCTTGCATCTCTTATTGCTATATCCTTGATTGCTTGGCTTGATTGTGTGTGCACATTGCTAGGATTGCTTGTGTGTGTGTGCCTAACTTATACTCATCCAACAAGAGCTTCACATAGCGCCTCAACCCATTTCAAGGGGAATCAAGAGGAGTTAGTCCAGAGCCTCGCAAGGGGAATTCGGCTACACTTGTTGTATTGTATTAGTTTGTGCATAATTTGCATTAGCTTCCGCATTTAGCGCACTTAGTTTGCAATTAGTTTTCTAGATTAGCATTTACACCTATTCACCCCCCCTCTAGGTGTTTTTCAAAACTATGCGTCAAGGGAGGTTCTTACAAAAGGATGAAAATTAGGGTTAGGATTTGTTTGAAGATCTAACTGAGAAAACCCTGCAATGGAAGCTAACCTCAGAAAAATCAAGAAATTCACAGTCTATCACTTCAAAAGTAGGGCTCCTATCTTTAGAATCATCTATAGCTACTAAAGCTAAGAAAGCAACTCTGATGAGGAGAATAGAGGCTCTAGAATTAAAAGAGCTACCAACTTCAACAAAATCAACCCACCACAAATTCTTAATCCGGGTTGTTCATACTGCTAGGCACCGAACCATATTTTTGAAGAGTGTCCCATTTTTCAGACTCATCAAGTACTGCCAGAACAAGTCAATGCGGCTTACTCAAGGCTGCAACACAATCCATACTCACAGACGTACAATCCTAGTTGGAGAAATCACCTAAACTTCTCTTGGGCCCAGAACAATTTTCTCAGCCCAAATTTCCAAATAATCTTCACCATCCCAATCATCAAACAAAATTTCCCAGTCAAGCTTCATCTTTTGAAAAAATTTAGTAAATTGGAGGAGAGTATGGAGGCATTCATGAAGTACCAAGCCGCCTTCATACAAAATTAAGGACAAACATTGAGCAACCATTTACAGGCTATATCGAGATTAGAAATGTAGATGAGTCAATTAGCTAGCTCTCTAAGTGAAAGAACAAAATGTACTTTACCTAGTCAGCCGCTAGTCAACCCTAAGAATTTCAATCAAGCTTTTGAAGTTCAAGATCCTCAGATCAACCAATGCAATACTGTTCAAACACTTCGATCAGGAAAGAAGGTGGACAACCAGATCTACCGGCAGAAAAATCCTATCCACATTGATCCTGCTCCTGCCTCCACATCTGCTGGCTCCTCTCAATCTGCTCAACAAATTTCTGACAAGGACACAATTGCTAAACAAGTTCACAAGCCTGTGGCATGATCAGGGGAAAACCGTGCACAAAAATATATCGTTTTGAAATCAAGAGTTAAAATGTGTGTGCTTTGGCTTCCTTGATACTTCAATTATAGCATAGAGGCTAAAACGAGTTGAATCCATAGGGATGGGAGGTGATAGAAGCTTTACCAGTTGATTCACGTGTGTGTTAAAAGTTCTTCAATGTTTAAAAGAATCAAAAGAAAAGAAAACAAAGAATGGTAAGAGAAGTGTATGGCAAAATACGAAGAAGTGAGAAACATAGAAGATAAGATATTTGTGATTTTTGACATATTTCTAAAACAAAGTAAAAAGGTAAAGAAAACCCATGGCTACTAACTACTAATGACTATACCAACATGCTAACCTCTTAGTGATAGTTGCCTCACATGTATCATTGGCCATCACTAGTCCTTGGTTCAAGAGCATTTCAAAGCATGACCCATATGTCAACTTTCACAACCAAATTCAACCAACAAGTGCAAGCTACCCTTAAACCATTAAAACCCAATAAGAGCAATCATGGAATAAAGTAATGTTAGCTTGTTAGAGAGTTAGATGTTAGAGTGTTAGAATCCATCATCATGAGCCATCAATGGCTCTTGGAAGAGCAAGGCCAAGTAGAGACTATTAGATTCATGTGGATTATCAAATAAGAAGTTAGACTAGTTGGTGGTTAGTAGTTAGTTGCCAAGAGAGAAAAATTAGCTAAATATATAAAAGGAGTTAGAGAAGAAAACTAAGATAAGTTAAGAGAGGACCTTTCATAGATTGTCACCTTCTATTACAAGCACTTTTGTTTCCCAACCATGTACCACTCTCTCTTCTATTACAAGATCTACAATACAAAGGAGGAAGAAGAAGAACACTAACCTATACTACCCTAACTACAAAATGGAGATAAAACTACCCTAAAACATTGCATATCTCCTCTCTGAAATACCACAAGAGGTATTTATATGCACCAGGGGAAAGGGGGGCTAGGGAGCAAACCCTAGCCCAAAGTACGGGCGCGGCCGCACCCGTACGGCTGTGGAAATGCGGCCCTAGACGCATTTCTGCGGCTCTTCTAGAGCCGCGCTCGCGGTGCTTTCTTCCGCGCGTTGTCCCGTTTGGCTCCTTTTAGTTGCAGGTCCGGGTTTCTGGTTTTGAGCCCTTGGTTTTGGCGAATCAGCTCTTTAAAGTCAATGGCTATATTATAGGCCTTTAATCACCCATAAAATGGTGATTTAGGGTCTTCTTCTTCATTACACACCATGCACCTAGAAATATGCAAAAGAGGTATTATTAGCTAATATTAAATAAATATGAAGATGTGGTATGAAATATATAGTTTTAGAGACTAATCACACTCCCACACTTATCTTTTGCTCGTCCCGAGCAAAACAAAAAAACTAAGAAAATTATTTCACCACTTTCGTAGGTGACGCGATTGCACTGAGCATGTTCAATAAGCCGTTAAACCTCTAGGTTTTCCTAGAGGAGGAGTTTGTCTCCTGAGGGTTTTCAGCGGATTACACCCACAAAATCCATAAAGGAAGAAATCAAATGTTAGTATTTTGAAAACGCATTTTGAAATAGAGAAAAGTGTTGAAGTATTTTTATGAAAATATAAGTGATTCAAGGTCATTGGTTAACCAGAAATTAATCTTCCTTAAACTAAGTCAAAATGCAAAATCTTTTTTAAATTAAATGTAAGAATTTAAAATTGAATCGACTCTTTGATCTTTCATAAAACTCTTAGGAAAATATGCACTTTGAGAATAGTAAATTTTTTTAGGATATCAACTCTAACTTTCATGCCATTTATTTATATTATTATTATTTTTTTCTTTCCTTAGTTTTCTTAGGCTTTCTAGTGATTGATTGCTAAAATAAAGAAACAACCAATGAGTTTAAGAATGTACCGTGTAGCTTGTGGCTAACGGGTCGTGTCCACAAGGAGGGATGCGATGGAAGCTTTTCGATGAGTCATTTTAAAAACAAGAAATTTGTGTTCGTTTTTTTAGGAAAAAGAGAATGTAAGGAAAAGAGATGAAAAAGAGAAATTTCAACTTTCAGAAAAGGATTTGGAGAAGGTGATTTGTAAAAAAGCTTAAAGAGTTGTGATGTTGTTTTATAATAAGAAATCAAATCTGGGCTTACTATCTTCCTACTCAATTGTTCATTCTTCTCTTAATGTATTAAGTCCCTCGAGTTATCATTTGCAAAACTTAAAGTTGCTTTTTTTTTAGAAAGCTTTAAGTAAAGCACATAAGATGCAGAAGGTTTGAGTCCTTTTTCTTCAAGAAAGAGTTGAAATCGGATATTAAAACATAAAGCGCAAAGAAGCAAGAATGAATTAAAAATGATTCACAAGAAGTTCAAGAAAGAATGGTGAATTCAATTATCCATACCCATCCTCATGCGCCTTCAAGAACACTTTCAAAAGAAAGGCTTTTAAGGGAGGCATGCATATGAGTCATCGGGACTTTTTCTTTTAAAAACAGAAGAGAGGAAAACAAAAGAGAGTTGATAGCTAGCCCAGAAAACCTTTTAGTTATCCATGGAAAACAATAAAGCAAACATAAATATGCACAACATACCGAAACACGAGTGGAAGAAAAGGAGGCTTGCTTCTTGTATTGCTGTCACTTCAATCTTCGATTACAAGCTCTCTGTCCTCTCTCTCACAAGTTTTTAGACTGAACTACAAAGTAAACAATGAAATTACAACTTGAGTTCTAGCTAACAAAGAACCTAGATCCTAAGAAAATAAAAGCAAAATTTAATCCTAGTCTTCACTGCCTTTTTCTCTGCTTAAAGAGGTATTTATGGCCAAAAACCCACGAATCAGGATCCCTGGAACGTTGGGGGAGCAAACGCTCCCCCAACTGAATTCAGTTGGCCGCGGAAACGCGGCTTGGGCCGCGTTTCTGCGGCCCCGGTGTGGCCACACCAAAAGGGAGGAGGTCCCTTGTTTGAAGTGGGGCTCGCATCTCCTGCTGGTTTTCTTGTTGCTGCTTCAACTACTGACTGAATCGGCTTTTGATTTTCTGGCTTTGATTCCTCGATTCAAGGAGAGTTTTCTCAACCCCTTGATATGCCAAGATATAGCCTAGACCTCTTCACTTCGAATTTATTCTGAATTAATTCAGAATAAAGTGGGCTTTTGGGCTTGTTCTCCTTTTATCCCTTTGAGCATTTGGGCCTACATTTAGCAAAGAAAAAAGACACTTATTAATATCATTTATTAGAAAACAAGTGTGGTAAAGTGACAACATAAATGCAATGTATGTGAGAAATCACACCCCCACACTTATCTTTTGCTCGCCCTCGAGCAAAACATTAGACTAACTTGAATCAATTATTAGACCACTTTTGCAGGTCACTCGATTGCACTGAGCATGTGCAACAAACCGTTGAACCTCTAGATCACCCCTAGAGGACGAGTTTTGTCTCGTGAGGGTTTTCAGCGGATTACACCCACAAAATCCAAAAAGGAAGAGAAAATGTTAGTATTTTCGAAAAGCTTTTTTTTTTTTTGAAGGAGAAAATATTTGAAGTATATTTGTGAGATCTTAAGTAATCTATAAGTTATAGGAATATCAAATTTTTCATTCCTAAACTTAGTCTCCATTCAAAAACATGTCATCAATTAAAGTAAGGAGTCAAATTGAACTTCTCATCTAGTCTATTAATTTACCCTGATTCGTATGCACCATCGTGACTGTGAAGTTTACTAAGGGTTCTTTAACATTAACTCCTATGCCTCATATTTATTTTTTTTTTGTGAACTTTTATTCCTCAATTTCATTAGGCTTTCTAATCTGCCCATGTAATGAGCTTTCAGTCGGTGACACCCAAACCGGACGGTTTTAGGGCACCAGGTGAGAAAACACCCCTAAGGACCTAAACACCCGAGCAGATAAGGCCACGAAACCAAGGTTTTTATTTGTACTATGTAACCCTTTTAGGCGTGAATACTTATGCTTCATGAGGCATAAATACCCAGCTTAATCAGAGTATACACATTATTTATACGAGGTACCCCTTTTAGGCGTGAATATTTATGCTTCATGAGGCATAAATACCCAGCTTAATCAGGGAATACTTTTTTTTTTCAAACTTGTCTAATTATCTTTTACATAAATACTAAGGCTTGCTTAGGCCAAAGCACCTAGCTACTCAATAATTAGACTTTTTTTTTTTATGAGGCACAAGAGTCTCTGTTTTCAAACCCTAAGTGTGTAAGTGTATTTTGTGTGCATATGTCATTAAGGTAAATATCAAGACTAAATTACTTTCCCAAATTTCTTCCTGACTCTAAAAATCAAACAAGTTATTTTATTTCAACCAAGTGTAAGAAATCCTAATTATGATTCTCCTATTCCTTAAAATTGACTTAAATTCTTACAAAAAATATATCAAAATATTGTCTACCCTTTTCAAAATTTTTTTTTTTATCAGTCATGTTAGAACCCTCCCCCACACTTATCTCATGCATTGTCCCCAATGAATGAAAGAAATGTATAAGTGCATGAAATAAAATGGAATGGAGGAAAGTTACCGATACACTGGGTCAAAAAGACCCATTACCGTTTCATCTACCGGCACCGATTCCAAGAAAGGTTTAAGGCGTTGACCATTTACCTTAAAGTCATTTCCATTCTTGGGGTCACTGATCTCAACTGCACCGTGTGGAAACACGGTCTTTACAACGAATGGCCCAGTCCATCGTGATTTCAATTTTCCTGGAAAACGATGAAGCCTAGAATTGTAGAGTAAGACTTTTTGACCAGGGACAAAGGTTTTTCTTATGATGTGCTTGTCATAGAAAATCTTCACTCTATCTTTAGTGATCCTAGCATTTTCATAGGCCTCATTTCTCAATTCCTCCAATTCGGAAATTTGTAATTTCCGAAGGTCACCGGCCTTAGTCAAATCGAAATTCAACCGCTTGATTGCCCATAAGGCTCGGTGCTCTAACTCAACGGGCAAGTGACAAGGTTTTTCATAGACTAACCTATAGGGAGACATTCCTAAAATTGTCTTGAAAGCGATCCTGTAGGCCCATAGAGCATCTACAAGTTTTAAGGACCAATCTTTCCGGTTTTGGTTCACAGTTTTCTCCAATATAAGTTTGACTTGTCTATTTGAAACCTCAACTTGCCCACTGGTTTGAGGATGATATGGTGTGGACAACTTGTGAGTTATGGCGTACTTTCGCATAAGGGCTTCAAAAGATCTATTGCAAAAGTGGGTGCCATTATCACTGATGATAGCACGAGGGGTTCCGAAGCGGGAAAAAATGTTCTCTCTCAAAAACTTTATGACAACTTTGTTATCATTAGTTTTACAAGGAATGGCTTCTACCCACTTGGACACGTAGTCCACAGCAACCAATATGTATTGGTTCCCAAATGAGTTAGGAAATGGGCCCATAAAGTCGATGCCCCAAACATCAAAGAGTTATATTTCTAGAATTAGGTTGAGGGGCATCATATTTCGATGTGAGATCCTACCTACCATTTGGCATCTAGGGCACGTCTTGCAATAATCATAGGCATCCTTGAACAGAGTGGGCCAATAAAACCCGCTTTGTAGCACCTTTTCAGCAGTCTTGCGGGGACCAAAGTGTCCACCGCATGCAAGTTCATGACAGAAGGACAAAACACTCCTAACCTCCTCATCGGGAATGCATCTCCTAATAATTTGGTCGGAACAGTACTTGAAAAGATACGGTTCCTCCCAAAAGAAATACCAAACTTGGGATAAGAACGGTAAACTTCATTTTTGGACCAATGAGACGGAGTTTGGTTTGTGACTAAGTAATTCACTATATCAGCAAACCAAGGTTCCTTAGAGATAGCTAAGAGATGTTCATCAGGAAAATCCTCATTGATGGGTAATTCGTTGCATGGAGAATTGGGAATCCGTGAGAGATGGTCAGCAACGACATTTTCTACACCTTTCTTGTCTCGAATTTTGAGATCAAATTCTTGAAGAAGGAGGATCCGACGAATGAGTCGGGCCTTGGCATCCTTCTTCATCATGAGATACCTAAGTGCAGAATGATCGGTGAAGATGGTAGTTTTGGACCCTAGTAGGTAGGGACGAAACTTCTCTAAGGCAAACACTACTGTCAAGAATTCCTTCTCGGCGTAGTGTAGTTCAGTTGAGCGTCATTGAGAGTCCTACTAGAGTAGTAGATCACATGCTGCTTGTTATCAATACGTTGTCCTAGGACAGCGCCTATGGCAAAATCAGAAGCATCGCACATAATCTCAAACGGCTTAGACCAATCCGGTGCAGATATGATTGGTGCAGAAATTAGCTCTCTCTTAAGCTTCTCCCAAGAAGTGATGCAGTCAGCATCGAAATTGAAGGACACATCCTTAGCTAACAGATTAGTCAAGGGCCTAGCAATTTTGCTAAAATCCTTGATAAATCTACGGTAGAAACCAGCGTGTCCTAGGAATGATCTAATGTCCTTAACGCATTTGGGCATGGGAAGCTTAGCAATAACCTCGATTTTGGCTCTATCCACTTCTATTCCTTTCTTGGATATTTCATGACCCAAGACAATTTCATGTTTCACCATGAAGTGGCATTTCTCCCAGTTTAGTGTCAAATGTTTTTCAGCACAACGTTGGAGGACGAGTTCAAGATGGTGGAGACATTGAGTGAATAAATCTCCATAGATGGAGAAATCATCCATGAAGATTTCTAAGAAGCGCTCTACCATGTCAGAGAAAAGACTCAACATGCAATGTTGAAACGTTGTTGGGGCATTGCATAAGCCGAATGGCATTCGACGATAAGCAAATGACCCAAATGGACAGGTAAACGTGGTCTTTTCTTGGTCCTCAGGAGCGATAGGGATCTGGTTATAGCCCGAGTAACCGTCCAAGAAGCAGTAGTACTCGTGACCCGCTAAACGTTCAAGCATCTGATCAATGAAGGGAAGTGGAAAATGGTCCTTACGAGTTGCAGCATTCAGTTTCCTAAAGTCAATGCAAACTCGAATCTTCGTGGGAAGTCGAGTTTGAACCAACTCTTTGTTCTCGTTTTTCACTACGGTGAAACCAGATTTCTTTGGGACCGCATGGACAGGACTGACCCATTGGCTATCCAAAATGGGATGAATTATCCCATTGTTTAAGAGTTTTATGATTTCAGCATGAACGGCCTCTTGCATTATAGGGTTTAACCTACGCTGCGGGTCTCTCTTGGGTGTGGCGTCTTCATTGAGATGGATGCGGTGTTGAACGATAGTTGGACTCAATCCCTTAATATCAGTCATAGTCCACCCAATGGCTTCCTTATGTTTTCTTAGAATATCTTTCAAATCATTTTCTTCCCCGTCATTTGAGTGAGAGGCAATGATGACGGGAAATGTCTCTTGTTCGCCTAGATAGGCATACTTGAGATGCGCAGGAAGGGCTTTCAATTCTAAGGAAGAGGCAGGCTCACTAGAGGGACTAGTCAAATCTGTTGGCTCCATTGTAGGTGAAATTGGGTTTGAAGCCCAATTCACGGCAGAATCTACCACCTGATCGAGATTAAAGTCATCAGACTCTAACTCGAAGTCAATCTCCATTTCTGATTCCAATTCTTTCCCGTGTTCACTTGTCAAGTTCTCAATTTGGTTTACTTCAAAAGTTTGGTCCTCGATGTTACGGGGTTGTTTTCCTAGATGGAAGACATTGACTTCTCTAGTCATGTCTCCAAAGGTTAACCTCATAGACCCATTCCTGCAATTGATGATGGCATTAGCAGTGGCAAGGAATGGTCGACCTAGGATGACCGGAGTTTGAGCCCTACGATTGGAGTTGGACACAGGTTGTGTCTCCAAAACTATGAAATCGACAGGGTATATGAACTCTCCTACCCGAATCAGGACATCGTTAATTTTTCCTTTTGGAACTTTAACAGAACGGTCAGCCAGTTGGATGGTGACTCGAGTTGGACTAAGGTCACCCAACCCGAGTTGTTGATAAACAGAGAATGGGAGCAAGTTGATACTTGCTTCCAAGTCAAGAAGTGCCCGACTAATCTCGGCTTGTCCTATTGTGCAGGCAATGGTAGGGCTACCTGGATCTTTATACTTGACAGGGATAGGACCCGAAAATAGCTCACTAATATTAGTGGCTAGGAAGACTTTCTTAGGAACATTAGTCTTTCTCTTCTTGGTGCACATGTCCTTAAGAAACTTAGCATAGGAAGGAACTTGTTGGATGGCATCAAGGAGTGGCACATTTATTTCACTTGGTTAAACATCTCGATTATCTTGTCCATGTGCAGGTTTTGCTTGTTGTTTTTCAGGCTATTCGGAAATGGTACTATAGGCTGGTGCACCTGGCTGGCTGACTTGTCTTTTTCAGACTCGTCCGAATTGGAAGAAATTGGATTGGATGAGGTGGAAGCTTGATTGTGGTTGTGCTGAATAGGATTGGTGGGTGTTGACACTTGGTTATCAAATTTCTTTCCTGACCTCAATGTATGTACAATATTACATTGATTGAATGAAGGATCCTTAGCCAGATGAGCTTGTTGGGAATTCCTCGGATTGGTGATTGGCTGACTAGGCAGGGTACCCTTTTGTCTCTCATGTTGTGGGTTGGCCAGTTGACTCATTTGAACTTCTAGCCTCTGAATGGTTTGCATGAGAGAGTCTTGGTTTTTCATATATCTCTCCATGTTTCTCTCAAAGTCAGTCATTCTTCTTTCCAATTGAGGATTCTGGAAGGAGGATTGTGGAGCTTGGTTAGGAAAGTTCTGTTGATAATTTGGAAAGCTTGGTGGATGGTTGGGAGAATTATTATGAAAATTGGAGAAGTTGGGTTGATGATTGGAAGAATTGTTACCATGATGGAAGTGGTTAGCATGATTGAATCGTGAATGGTCATTGTTGTTCTGGCTCCATGAGAAATTAGGGTGATTTCTCCAGCCGGGATTGTACGTTGGTGCGTAAGGATTGTTGTTCGGCCTTGAAAAAGCCGCATTCATCGGTTCGTGATATGATTGCTGAGCCTGAAACACTGGGCATTCCTCGAATACATGGTTCATGGCTTGACAGTAAGTGCAGCCCGGGGGTGGAAATTGATTCGGGCTGACTTGATTGACTGGACTTGGTTCTTTCGTCTCTAGAGCTTCCAGTCTTCTAGCTAAATTAGCTAACTTAGCCTCATTAGCGATGGACGATTCTATGGAGTGGAGACCTCCTTTTGAAGAGATGGAGTTGGGATTCTTATGGGTCTCACTCCCAGATTCCCATTGGATGGTTTTCTCAGCTAAATTTTCATACAGATCCCATCCCTCATCTTCATCTTTCTGCAAGAAACCCCCTTGGCACATACTTTCTAAGAGGGTTTTGGTGGAGTAGTCTAAACCGTCATAGAAAATTTGGCATTGTCGCCATTTCTCTATTCCATGGTGTGGACATTGGACAAGGAGATCCTTAAAGCGTTCAAAGTACCTCTAGAACGGTTCACTAGGTTCTTGCTTAAATTGCATGATCATCTTCCTAATGAGAGTGGTTTTATGGATAGGATAGAATTTCTTCAAGAAAACCTTGATGAAACCATCCCAGGATGTGATGGAACCGGCTGCTAAGCTATAGAGCCACTTTTTCGCTAGGTCCTTAAGTGCGAAAGGGATAAATCTCAACCTAATAGCATCGTCTACAAGGTGTGGGATTTTCATCATAAGACATACTTCCTCAAATTCTCTTATGAAGAAGTAGGCATCTTCGGACTCTAGACCATGAAATTTGGGGAGTGTGTTGATGAATTGAGGCTTGAGCTCGAAATTGTATTCACCAACCGATGGAAGTGAAATGCACGATGGAAGTGAGGTCCTAATGGGGTAGAACCTATCCTGCAGTGATGTGGATTGAGCCATTACCGAATCTGGTCTTGGTTCAAACTTAGGTGGTGATGTGTTTCTAGTCAACCTAGATGAATTAGGGTCTCTCGACCACACTTGCATACACAAACACAATCACAATCACAAAAAGTTCAAACAACAGTCAACAATAGAAATCAACCAAGCCTAGTCTAAGGTAACCTCGACCTAGACAACTCCTAACTGGTTGATTGTCCACAAGAGGTAGAATGTAGACCTTGACCACAAGCTAATCAGCCAGGTCAGGGCAAGATTGGTGGGAGGTTTTCCGTCAAAAGACGTTCCTTAATTAAGTAACCACCAATCTTCGGGCTTTCGGCCCTCAATCCCTTTCCTTGACACTGATTTTACAAGAGTCAATTTCTAACACTTTTCCTCTTTAGGATAATCTCCTACTGAGTTCGAGATGTCCCTAAGGCCAACGTCTATCAGATTTTAATTAGGCTTAGGTTGTGCGTGCTTGGAGATGGTTTGTGAGCTAAGGAAGGGTAATGACTTCCCCACCTTATCTTGATTTGGGTTTTGCCCTTAGAATTGATTCGTGCAAGTGTGCAAGATATAGGAAAGTCGCATTCAAAAGCAAAATCACCCAAGAATGTTTCCTAAACTATATGCTATGCATACATACCTTGTCTCCAGATCTCTTCAACAGTAAAGTAAAAGAATTGAAAAGACTTATGCCTAGAATGCAAATGTCTAATCAATTTTTAACTTTCAACGAATATTTTACTGTTGACTTTAAAAACAGGGATGTTGGATAGAAACACTAGCACAAATATGACATATAAAAACTAATGTTTTTGCGAGCAATATGTCCTGCAAAACAAAGTTTTTAGTAGTCCCAAAAAATTTTAGATTTGCAAAGCAATTTCTTGAAATTCTGTTTCCTACTTTCGAGAGTAGGGGCACAGAATTTTCAAGTCTTCTTGGCAAAGCTTGAATGCTAGATCTTGATCTTCGAGTCCCTGAAACAAACACACAAAAGTTGTTAAAACAACTACACCGTTCCCTCCACGGCAACGGCGCCAAAAATTGATTGCTAAAATAAAGAAACAACCAATGAGTTTAAGAATGTACCGTGTAGCTTGTGGCTAACGGGTCGTGTCCACAAGGAGGGATGCGATGGAAGCTTTTCGATGAGTCATTTTAAAAACAAGGATTTTGTGTTCGTTTTTTAGGAAAAAGAGAATGTAAGGAAAAGAGATGAAAAAGAGAAATTTCAACTTTCAGAAAAGGATTTGGAGAAGGTGATTTGTAAAAAGCTTAAAGAGTTGTGATGTTGTTTTATAATAAGAAATCAAATCTGGGCTTACTATCTTCCTACTCAATTGTTCATTCTTCTCTTAATGTATTAAGTCCCTCGAGTTATTATTTGCAAAACTTAAAGTTGCTTTTTTTTAGAAAGCTTTAAGTAAAGCACATAAGATGCAGAAGGTTTGAGTCTTTTTCTTCAAGAAAGAGTTGGAATCGGATATTAAAACATAAAGCGCGAAGAAGCAAGAATGAATTAAAAACGATTCACAAGAAGTTCAAGAAAGAATGGTGAATTCAATTATCCATACCCATCCTCGTGTGCCTTCAAGAACACTTTCAAAAAGAAAGGCTTTTAAGGGAGGCATGCATATGAGTCATCGGGACTTTTTCTTTTAAAAACAGAAGAGAGGAAAACAAAAGAGAGTCAATAGCTAGCCCAGAAAACCTTTTAGTTATCCATGGAAAATAATAAAGCAAACATAAATATGCACAACATACCGAAACACGAGTGGAAGAAAAGGAGGCTTGCTCTTGTATTGCTGTCACTTCAATCTTCGATTACAAGCTCTCTGTCCTCTCTCTCACAAGTTTTAGACTGAACTACAAAGTAAACAATGAAATTATAACTTGAGTTCTAGCTAACAAAGAACCTAGATCCTAAGAAAATAAAAGCAAAATTTAATCCTAGTCTTCGCTGCCTTTTTCTCTGCTTAAAGAGGTATTTATAGCCAAAAACCCACGAATCAGGATCCCGGAACGTTGGGGGAGCAAACGCTCCCCAACTGAATTCAGTTGGCCGCGGAAACGCGGCTTGGGCCGCGTTTCCGCGGCCCTGGTGTGGCCACGTGGCCACACCAAAAGGGAGGAGGTCCCTTGTTTGAAGTGGGGCTCGCATCTCCTGTTGGTTTTCTTGTTGCTGCTTCAACCACTGACTGAATCGGCTTTTGATTTTCTGGCTTCGATTCCTCAATTCAAGGAGAGTTTTTCTCAACCCCTTGATATGCCAAGATGTAGCCTAGACCTCTTCACTTCGAATTTATTCTGAATTAATTCAGAATAAAGTGGGCTTTTGGGCTTGTTCTCCTTTTATCCCTTTGAGCATTTGGGCCTACATTTAGCAAAGAAAAAAGACACTTATTAATATCATTTATTAGCAAACAAGTGTGGTAAAGTGACAACATAAATGCAATGTATGTGACAAATCATCTAGCTTACCGGGTAGAGAGCCTTTTAGCTGGTGATTCTCAAACCAGATGATTTTAAGGCACCAGATGAGAAAACATCCCTGAAAAACACCTAGAGGGGGGTGATAGGTGTTAATGCTAATCTAACGATCTTTTTAAACAAGTATGTGTGTATGATGAAACCGGTCACTCAAAAAAGAAATTGAAGCCGAATTCTCTGTGAAGGGCTCTAGAACTTCTCCTCTATGGTTCCTCTAGATTATGAGTTGAGGCGCGTAATTGCTTTCTTGTTGAGATGAGTACAGACCGAAAAATGCAAGTGAATGAAATGGGAGCAATGAAGTGCAAGCAAGAGGTATCACAAGATAAAAATGTAAAGCAATGAAAATAATGAGGAAACCAATCGCAAACACAAGTAATTTATTTCGAGGTTCGAGCCACCACTCTACGTCCCCGCCTCCACCACCGTGAAGGATTTCCACTAAATCCGCAAAGGGTATTACAAAAGGTCTACACAAGACCGGAGTACCGAACTCCCACCAATCCAACCTCTACACAAGAGGGATCACAACACAAAGAAAAATAAGTAACAAGGTGATCAAAAAGACCATAAACTTCTCCCTTACAACTCCTTATAGAATGGGAATGATTTTTAGCTCAAGAAGTGAAGTGAGAAAATTCAGTTATAAAGAAGTAAGAAAGAACTTGAAAACCACTGAAAATTTTAACCAAGAATGCACTTTAGAAAGTGAGAGCTTTGAAAACTTTTCTTTCTTTTTGGAAACTTAAAACAATGGGGATTTTTCTTGAATTTGACAAGAGACCATTGCCATCTATTTATGGGGATTAGAAGAGATCTAATCATCATTTAAACTAGGTTAATAGGTCAGGAAATAGCCTCAGGAAATTCATAAATAGCGGAAAGATATATCAACATTAAATCCAGAAAACAGTTTTCAATAAACTAGCCGTTGGGGGCTGCTGGCGGCTGTCGGTCGACCGGCAGTCTATCTAGCAAACTAGCTATTGGACTCGGTCGACCGGTCGGTCGACCAGAGGCTAAACAAAAAACACAAGTTTGTTCTGTCGGTCGACTAGCCCGGTCGACCACAAAACCCGAGAGCAAGGGTCAGTCAGTCGCTCGACCGGTCCGGTCGACTGACGTGCACAAACGCGCACGCCAAAGCCACAAGGCTCGGTCGACCAGTGCGGTCGACCGATCAGGCCTGAAATAGATCCGGTCGACCGCCCGGTTGACCGTTGGGCCTGAAACAGTATTTTTATGGGAAAAATTTTGAACTTAGAAGAATTTTTAAAATATTTTTAAATGGCTAGATGATTAAGTAGCATGCTATAAGGGTTGGTATATGATTAGTCACATATATTGCATTCCATTGTCACCTTACCATGCTTTTTAGCTAATAAATCCTATTAATAAGTTTTCTTTTTCTTTGCTAAATGTAGCCCAAGTGCTTAAAGAAAGAAAAGAGAAACAAGCCTAAAAGCCCACCAAATTCTAAATTAATTTAGAATAAATTCGAAATGAAGAAATCAGGGCTAAATCTTGGCATATCAAGAGGTTGAGAAGAATCCTCCCTGAATCGAGCGATTGAGGCCACACAATCAAAGGCTATTTCGCCAACGTTTGGAGCAGAAATAAGAAAACCAGTAGAAGATACGGGCCAAACATCAAATCAGAGATCTCCCCACTTTTGGTGTGGCCACCTGGCCACACCAGGGCCGCGGAAACGTGGCCCAAGCCGCGTTTTCGTGGCTTGTTGGAGTTTGTTAGGGGAACGTTTGCTCCTCCAATCTTCCCGGGATCCTCCTCGCTTGGTTTTTTGGCTATAAATATGGGTTTTAGCAAAGAAAAATGGAGCGAAGACTAGGATTAAGTTTTGTGTTTATTTCTTAGGATTAAGGCTCTTTGTTAGATAGCACAAAAATTGTAATCTTGTTATTTACTTTGTAGTCCAATATCAAAACTTGTGAGATAGAGGAATTGAGTGCTTGTACTTGATGATTGAAGTGACGTCAATACAAAAGTCGAGCCAAGTTTTCTTCCACTTGCAGTACGGTATGGTTTGCATTATTTCTATGCTTTCTTCTTCATTGTTTTCTATGAGTAACTAAACGGTTTTCTGGGCTACCTATCATAACTCTCTCTTGTTCTTCTTCTCTTCTGTTTTAAAAGAAAAAGACCCAATGAATCATATGCATGCCTCACTTAAAAGCCTTTCTTTTGAAAGTGTTCTTGAAGGCACATGAGGATGGGTTTGGATTGTTGAACTCTCGCTTCTTTCATGAAAATCTTTTGAATTGTTTTCACTTCATTCTTGCTTCTTCGCGCTTGATGATTTAATATTCAAATTCTAACGATTTCTCGAAGAAAAGACTACACTCTTCCAACCATCTTATGTGCTTTTCTTAAAGCTTTCT
Source organism: Agave tequilana (assembly GCA_038442645.1). Classification (NCBI taxonomy): domain Eukaryota; kingdom Viridiplantae; phylum Streptophyta; class Magnoliopsida; order Asparagales; family Asparagaceae; genus Agave; species Agave tequilana. The sequence continues at coordinate 5,721 of JAVJIF010009139.1, read as the reverse complement.
AAAAATTAACTTTAAGTTTGCAAATGATCACTTGAGGCACTTGATATTTTAATGGAAGAATGAACAATTGAGTAGTCAGATAGTGAGCCCAGATTTGCTTTCTTATTATAAAATAACAAAACAACTCTCAATCTTTCTAAATCACCTTCTCCAAAACCTTTCCTAAAAGTTACAATTTCTCTTTTAATCATCTCTTTCTTTCCAGTCTCTTTTCCATAAAAACAAAACAAACACAATTCTTTGTTTTTAAGCAATTCACCGAAACGCTTCCATCGCATTCCTCCTCGTGGACACGACCCGTTAGCCACAAGCTACACGGTAAACTCTTAAACTCTTTGATTGTTCTTTCTTTTAGCAATCAATTTTTAGCACCGTTGCCGGGGAGGGAACGGTGTATTTGTTTTCTAACAAGTTTTGTGTGTTGTTTCAGGGACTTGAAGATCAAGATCTACCATTCAAGCTTTGCAAAAGAAGACTTGAAAATTCTGTGCCCCTACTATCGAAAGTAGGAAACAGAATTTAAAGAAATTGCGTTGCAAAATCTAAAAAAATTCATTGGACTACTAAAAACTCTTTTTTGCAGGACATATTGCTCGCAAAAATTTAAGTTTTTGTATGTCATATTTGTGCTATTTCTGCTATCCACCATCCCTATTTTAAGCCAACAGTAAAATACTTGTTGAAAAGTTAAAAAATTGATTAGAGTTTGCATTTTAGGCACGAGTCTTTTCAATTCATTTACTTTACTATTGAAGAGTGCTGGAGCAAGGTACGTACGCATTGCATTCAGAATAGGACTCATTTCTTGGTTGATTTATATCACTTTGAGTGAATCTTATTTATCTTGTACACTTGCACAAATTGATTTTAAGGGCAACACCCAATAACAAGATAAGGTGGGGATTTAATCACCCTTCCTTGGCCCAAAAATCAGAATCCAAGCACTCACAAACCTAAGCCTAAGTAAAATCTGATAGACGTTGGCCTTGGGGACATCTCGAACTCTCTAGGAGATTATCCTAAAGAGGAAAGGTGTTGGAAATTGACTCCTGCCAAATCAGTGTCTAGGAAGGGGATTGAGGGTCGAAAGCCCGAAGATTGGTGGTTACTTAATTAAGGAACGTCTTTGACGGATAACCTCCCACCAATCTTGCCCTGACCTGGCTGATTAGCTTGTGGTCAAAGTCTACATTCTACCTCCTGTGGACAATCAACCAGTTAGGAGTTGTCTAGATCGAGGTTATCTTAGACTAGGCTTGGTTGATTTCTATTGTTGACTGTTGGTTGAACTTGTTTGTGATTGTGATTGTGTTTGTGTATGCAAGTGTGGTCGAGAGACCCTAATTCATCTAAGTTGACTAGAAACACATCACCACCCAAGTTTGAACCAAGACCAGATCCGGTAATGGCTCAATCAACATCACTGCAGGATAGGTTCTACCCCATTAGAACGTCACTTCCATCTTGCATTCTACTTCCATCGGTTGGTGAATACAATTTTAAGCTCAAGCCTCAATTCATCAACACACTCCCCAAGTTTTATGGCCTAGAGTCCGAAGATGCCTACTTCTTCATAAGAGAATTTGAGGAAGTATGTCTAATGATGAAAATCCCACACCTTGTAGACGATGCTATTATGTTGAGATTTGTCCCTTTCGCACTTAAGAACCTAGCAAAGAAGTGGCTCTACAGCTTAGCGACCGGTTCTATCACATCCTGGGATAGTTTCATCAAGGTCTTCTTGAAGAAAATCTATCCAATCCATAAAATCGCTCTCATTAGGAAGACGACCATGCAATTCAAGCAAGAACCTAGTGAACCGTTCTGGAGGTACTTTGAACGCTTTAAAGACCTCCTTGTCCAATGTCCACATCATGGAATAGAGAAATGGCGACAATGCCAAATTCTTTATGACGGTTTAGACTATTCCACCAAAACTCTCTTAGAAAGTATTGAAAGATCACCTAGAGGGGGGGTGAATAGGTGATTATGCTAATCTAATGAACTCAATGCGGAATTAAAAATCTTAATGCAATACACTCAAGTGCAATCAACAAATGATGCACACACAACCAAGCCAAGTAATTATGAATGCATAATATGAATAGTTGCAAGGCACAAAGTAAAGAGAGAGATAGAGAGAGTCAATGGATCAAGCGCAAACAACAAGATATGTTTCGAGGTTCGAGCACCCATCTTTACATCCCCGCCTTTGACACACGAAGGATTTCTAATCCACTAGCTAGTCCACAAAGAACTCTCACAAGGAGTACCCAACTCCTCTCTTTACAACCACAACCTCCTCTTGAGGCAAGCTCCAATCCAACAAAACAATCACCTCACAACTTGAGGGATTAGCACAAAGTAAACAAGGATCACCTCAACACTTGAGGGATACAACCCAAGGCACAAAGCCAAGAAAGATTGGGTTTTTAACTGGTGGTCTAAACAACGACCACAAACAATTTCTTTCTCCCACACAAAGATCCTATAGAATAAGAAAGTAGATGTTGCTCAAGTGTTGAGAAAACCAATGGAATGGAAATCAAAATCACAAAGAAAATCCTTGGGAAAAACTGAAACCAAGATATAGAAGATGAATCAAAACTCTTTTTCCCAAAAACCTTTTCTTTGATATTCCAAACCCTAGCAAAAACTCCAAATAGATTGTTCAATTGAGTTCAAAAACTTCTTTTGATTGCTGTGAAAACACTAGAGAGTAGGAAAAAATTCGCACAAAAATTCTTAGAGAAAAGCTCTTTCCAATGGGGTATTTATAGCCCCCAGAAAAATATAGCCGTTGGTAGTAGAAAATGCCAGAAATACACTGCCGGTCGACCGGTCCGGTCGACCATCCAACGGTCAAATCTGCCCGTTGGCAGCTACCGGTCGACCGCCCCGGTCGACCCAAACAAACAGAGAGCTCTGCTTTTAGACCCGGTCGACCGTGACGGTCGACCGTCCCATGTCTGCCAAACGTGCACAGATCTGTGCACGTCGGTCGACCGACCCGGTCGACCGACTTCGGCCAAGTCGACTTAGTCAGAAGACTAGTCGACTGGTTGAAGCCTGGAACAGAAAACTGGGTCAGAAAAACAGTTTAAAAATATTTTGAAAAATCTTTTAACACTCCTAAAAATCACCAAAAATAGTTTTATCATTTTGCATTGATATATAAACATGTGGTAAAAAGTTTAGCTCAAATATCAATCAATATGAACTATTTTTGTGTCTTATCATTTTTTACCAAAAACCAAAAACTGTATTTTCTAAAACTTGGATTTTGAATAGAAAATACGTTTTGTCCAAAACTCTTCCAAATACAAAAACATGATATTTAAACACTTTGAAGCATGATGCATATGGATAGAAATCCAATATATATGAAACAAATATATATCCATGTTTTTGTCAATAATTCCAAAATATGTTTTATCAAAAATACCAAAACATAAAACACATGAAATAGACTATCAAACTAAGTTTGTCTAGGAAATTAAGCATGCATGTATATAGAACAAATCATATATACATTAAACCATGTAAACTTGTTTTGATCTATCTATTCATGAAAATCAAGATCGGTTAAACCAAAAAGGAAAAACCGAAAACCAATATTCCAAAACATGAAAACGTGTGTGTTGTGAACTTGAACATATCATACTATTCTAATCTTACAATTTGGATCTAAACACAAAACTAAAACTAAGGTACCGATGTCTTCTTGCAGAGCGCAATCTCCAAGCCGACTCGATCCAAAACTCCTTGATCCACCGAGTAAGTGCTATATATGATCTTTGATGCTCGGACTCTTGAATCAACATGTGAAGCTTCCAAATCATCTTGTTGAAGCTAATCACCTACTAATAACTTGATTAATGATATGAAACTAAAATCATAAGATTATTAGTACACATAACTACATGAGTTAATCATCATCAAAACTAGAATGAAAGGCCTCTGGGCCAACAATCTCCCCCTTTTGATGATGACAAAACTTATGGAGTTATATATGCATGAATTAAAGTTAGGCTTCAAAGAAGCTCCCCCTTAACTCATGCCTAAACAAATAAACAATAAATAATATGCAATAAAGGCTCTTAAACATGAATGCATATAATGCATAAACAATAAAAAGTTCTAGATACCAATGAAATTGTTCAAAAAACCATTAACTCATGCATAAACAAATAAACAATAAATAATATGCAATAAAGGCTCTTAAACATGAATGCATATAAATGCATAAACAATAAAGGGTTTTAGATACCAATGAAATGTTCAAAAAACAAAACATGTTCTAGATGCCAATTACAAAACATGTTGTAGATATCAATTAAAATTAAACTAAATTAAACTTAATATATGCAAAGACATAAACATGCATATAAACTCAAATTCTTCTCCCCCTTTTTGTCAATCATCAACAAAGGGGAAAAAAACAAAATCTTCTCTCTTTTTTTTATACAAAGAATCAATCTTCAATAAGGGGTTAAAAGCAAAACCAAATCAATAAATTTTTCTTCCCCTTTTTGTTCGAAATAAAAGGTTGAAAACAAGGAAAACAATATTATCCCCTTTTTGACTAAAACCAAAACAAAGTCAATAAGGGTGACAATCAATTAAGATACCAATTGAAAATATGTCAAAGAGTAGCATCTTGATACCAATTGAAAAGAAACAAGCAAAAATATTGATACCAATTTTAAGCAAAACACATGAAAATCTTGATACCAATTTAAATTAAACATAATAAATTTTGAATGTATAAACACAAATTTTGAATTGTAAATATCTTTCATTTTGAACATATGATACCAAATTTGAATTTTAATCATAAAGTATGGGAGTACAAATACCAATTGAAATACAAAATCAAATTTTCTCCCCCTTTATGAAATACCAACTAAAACAATGCATAGGCTTGATACCAATTTAAAAGTAATCAATTGAAACAAAGTTAAAGCTCAAGCACTAGCATAAACAAGATTTTGTGCTTAAAGATATAGGGATATAATAAGCACAAATAAAACATATATATGTACGAAAATAGATACCAATAGAAATTGATATTTTAAAATAGAAAGCATACATACATACAAAACATATGAGTTTACAAGAAGGGTCAAGATTGATACCAATTGAAAGAATTCAATGATACCAATTGAAATAACAATATGATCAAATGTATATCTCATATAACTACCTCCCAATCATGGTTCAAGTTTTAAATGATTTTCATTTTAAAGCATACATGAACATGATCTCCCATCCATCCTCCCATAGAAGGTAGGGGTTTTCAAAAATAGGTTTGAAAATAAGCTTTGTTTGAAAATCTCTACCATAGGAAGAATATCACAACTAGTTATATGAATCAACTAGTACGAGATCCTTCAAACAAGGAATAACAAAAATATTTTTCATGAAGACACATGTAAACCACATGGCACTAAAATACTCAAAATCCATATAGCACAATTTGTACTCATGAAAACTAAGTCATGAGAAAAACATTAAATAAGGTGAGTGTACAAGTGTTGTGAGAAACATATCAACATGAAAATGGACAATCAAGCTCAATATTGAAAACATGAAATTCATCTTAGATGAGATATCACCAATTGAAATTAAAAAAAAAATGAAATTCATCATAAATGTGAAATCATCTAGCACACATGAAATTCATCCAAACGATTTAAACTTCAAGGCATATGTATGTCA